>PVJX010034153.1:0-19159 GCA_004027295.1 Dolichotis patagonum
TCCAGTGAGCCTCGGAGGAGCTGTCCAGGTAAATTTTTCAGTGGCTCTAAGGCTGGATTTCTGAACCGTGCAGAGGTAGTCAGTATGCACTTGGACCATGTGTGTGCAGGATGTCTACGGGTATAGCTAGCCTTTTGACTGGTTACAAGTTGTATGTAGTTCTTATTTAATCTAGTTTTTGAGTTATCTGTGCTATAAATGCAGGTCCTTTGTCACAGGGTAGGCCATATCTAGGGGTGATTTTTTTTTTTACAGTAGAACCTAACGAACTTTTATTGTCTTTTCAGTATGGGTAGTGAATGGGAGGGGGATCAGTGACACAGATGCTGAAGTCTGAGCTGGCTGCAGGGGTAAAAGTGCTAGCACAGTGACTTGAACTTGCAGAACATATGGTGGGAGTAGGTCTGGTGGCTGGGATTGATGTTTCAGTCAGTTGGCCTCTGGAGTGGATTAGTTTGCATCGCTGGTGGAAAGTTTCCAAACAGTAGTTTGCTATGCAGATCATCCCTGCAGGAGAGTTGTTGTAGTCAGGGGCTGTGAGGAGAACAATTAAAATCAGGACATGGAATTTATAATATTATTTTATGATAGTCACCCAGAGTTAACACAAAGTGCAGGAAATCTATCCACAACACTGAAGACACAGAATATTTAGCCAAGGGCCCGGATCCCACAGCAATGTTCTGTATGAGTCTAGATGAAAACCTAGAGCCCATGACAATGCCTCCATGAGACCAACTGGAGGTCTAGAGCCCATGAGAAGGACACACACCAGTCTGTTTTACAGATCTGTGCTGGGAAGGCCCAAAGGTCAGTGGTAGAAACTAGAAAGTCTATGCCAGCAGGGTGAAGGAGCTGTGCTGGTAGTTTGAGGGTTCTACACTGGAGCTGAGATGTCACATTCATAATAAAGACCAGGGCTCTCCTGAAAAGCACCACAGCCACCCTCAGTGACACAGAGGTCCCAAGCTCCTCCAATGATAAGAACAATTGAGTACATGCCAGAAAGTCAACATGACAAGTTTGTCCTTTAAGTTTGGAGATTAAGCTGCACATATCTTCCCCTCAAGAACCAGGAAGCAACGCTCAATGTAAGGACCAGAGCTCCTCCAAGCGAACCACAGCCACTCTCACCAAGGTCCCAAGCTCCTCCAATGACAATGGTCAAACCCACACTGGGAAAGCTAGTCATGACGAGCTACTCCAGGAGAACTAATGGTTCAAACAGCAACACTTAGAGAAACCCACAATGCCTCAATACCTCTCTTCTTCTTCTCCACATCTCTATTTATGCTGGCAACTTTTCTCAGGTGGAACAGCTACGCTCAACACCATGGTGATTTCATTCTGCTGGCATTAAGTTGACCACTAGTTTTTAATCTATAACAAGAGTTTTAGCCAAAATAGTTTGGTCAAGGTAACCAGAGAATGTCTAGCCTGTTGGATTTCATTCCTAACAGGGTGCACTCAGTATCCATTTTTTTATAACAGTTCATCCTAGTATAGCATGTGGCACCTGGACAGTTAGGTCTTGGTCTAAGGTGAGCTTGTCAGCTGTTTTGATCAAAAGGACAGTGGCCAAGTTTTGCACAGGTAGACAACTGAGTGCTCCCAGGGGCTGACAGTCTGAGTAAGCAACATTGTTTTTATGAATTCAAGGATCCAGATTTTGTAGAAGCCAACAGCTCCAAGAAGTATGCAGAGTTTCTTGTAGCCATTTTCTGCCAGATTTTGTAGCAGAGTTTTTGTGCCTTTTTAGCAGGCAGCTTGGAAGTGTCATTAATCAAAAGTGGTCTTTTAATTAATCAAAAGAGGACACAAGTGCTTGGGAGGTTGAGTCCAGGTCAGTTGTGAAGAAGAGCTGACTGGCAGGAGTCAATCAAAGTGGGGGAAAAAAGACACTTTTAGGTCCAGGGAGGTATATCAGCAGGTTGTGTGTGGCAGAAGACTGAGGCAACATATATGCAAAGCAATCACAGTGGCATTGACAGCTCAGAGATTCTGAACTGGCTTTACAGACAGTACTGTTTGATGCAGAGGGGGTTATCTTGGGACAGAGCTCAATCACCACATTGGCATGATTGATTACAAGTCCTTTGTCCATACTTCTGGAAACAAGTCTTTCAAAATTTCAGGGTTATGATTATCAGGCATTTCAGGCTGTCATAGGTGCTATTCTTCCTCCCAGAGTACAGTCAGAGTCAATATCAAGTCTGCAACAGTGGACTTGAGTGTGAGGGAGGCTGGTCACGTCCCAGATGTGGTATAGGGCACTCAAGCATGTACAGGAATTCATATTTGGTAAAGTGTCTGTTAATCTCACATAATCTGCTTTGGCAGAATTTTTGTTTCAAGTGAGGGCTCCAGTGGGTAACTTTAGTAACTCTAGACATGTTTATTGGTTTCTTGCTAGCCTCTCTGAGGTCTGCCAGGAGAGCAATGTGGTACTGATCTAAGGCTTCATGGCCTTTTGTCACAATATAGTCCCGGTTTGGATGTGCTCATGAGGGGACTCTGCTCACCCAATCATCAGGATCAGTCACAGGGTGGGGCTTTTGACTTTCCCAGGCTTGGGCCCCACTTAAAATGCAGCAGCACGCTTCAGTGTTAGACAGAATTGCTGACAGTCATCCCCTGTTGGTGGGTGAATACATAAGTGCAGAGCCAAGGTGGAGGAGTTCTTAAGCTTTTAGGGCAATTGGGTCCAAGTGAATTAGTCTGAGAGAGCAGGAGGCTGTGGCGCAGGAGCCAGAACTGACAGTGGTAGTGTCAAGACTGGCTGAGCAGCTTGGGGTTAATGAATGTAAAGAGCAGGCAGTTTGGACTTGGGGTCCTTGGGTAGAACAGGATAAAGCTTTCTTGGCTTGGGCTGACTCTGAGAGCTTCTCAGATGGCCTTGTGGATTTGTTTTGATGACTAAGTTGGTTTTCTTGTCATGTAGGACACGTGTGCAGAGCTAACATGGAAGAATTTTTAACCTCTTATGACAATTGAGTCTAAGTGACAGGGTTTATGAGAGTAACTCACAATCAGAGAAAAGCACGGGTTTGCCCCCAACTTTTGTAGGGACCTCAGGCTCTCAGGGGCCCAATTTGATAGAACTCAGTCTGTCCTATCTATTCAGACCCAACAGGGTGCAACTTATCTGTCAAGGCTGACAGTCTAACCTTTCCTCAGTCAAAACATGGAACTCAGAAGGAATTGCTGACAGGCATCTAAGGTGGGTGTTAGATGATGCATCTGATTACAGTAAGCATGTCTTGGGGTGGGGCTGTGGCCAGCTGCAGTCAATGAACTGGAATCCATTCAACTGGCTGAAAATGGATGAGTTTGGGTTGGGGAGTGAAGCTACAGATGCTGGAAACAACTGCAGCAACCAACAAGGGTGCCACGGTGGAATTCTCAGGTCTCTTTTTCCACTGTTATTTTTCTTTTAGATACAGGGAGCAGTTTGGTTTCATTTTTCATTCCATAGAAGCTCCTTTTCTTGTAGTCAGGGGCTATGAGTTTTAACAAATTAGTTCTCATTCTATCTCCCCATTGTATATGTTGTGTACCCTTGAACAATGGCACACCAGACAGAGTGGGTGCATCTCAGAGAAGACCATTCATATTCCTGCCTGGCTGTGCTCCGTAGCTAAGGAAGGAGTGAGGCTTCTGTTATGCCATGTGTTTATTGCCATGGAACCACAGGTGAGGGCCAAATCAGCCACCTCTATCAGAGCTTCCTAGTTTTGGTGCACAGATGGAGCAGCCTGTTGCTTATGATGTCCAGTCCATTCACACATTGATTGTGCAGACACCAGAGGTTAAACATTCCAGCCCCCTTCTCTTGTGGTGGCCTTAACTAACAAGAGGTGATCAAATTCTTTTGCTCAAACTGAGCAGGACCGAAAGACTGACTAACTGGGGTAGCCCCAAGAGCCTTACCAGAATCAGGCAGGCAGACAGACAGACAGACAGACAGACAGACAGACAGATTGAGTCCTCTTTCCTTTGGGGTCCAATGTGAGCCATTTGAGCAGGTAGCCAGGAATCTTCCTCCAGGCCTCTGAGGGAATACAAGACATCTTGAGGGCACACTGTTCCCTCAGGACCTAGAGGGGTCCTTGCTCTGTCCATAAGGGCTGTGATTAGTGATTGAAAAGGTCAGCATAGTCAGTCTTCCCAGCCAACACACTAGATGCAATGGCAAGTAGAAACACTGAAACAACATGCAGGTCTTGGAGGCAGATTTATTTACGTCAATGGGCCCTGATTGAGATCATTCCCAGAATATCAGGCCCTGATTTCTGGTGGTCTAGAGTTTTTATATGGTGCACAAGCGGGAGATACAAAGATAAGACAGAATAGTCTGGCAATTCTTTTGACTATCTAGCAGGGTTAGATTATCAGTTACAAGGGTAGATCAGTGATCATCAGTTCATGAAACTTGGTACAATGTTATAATCAGGCATTTTATATGTTTGGTTATGCTCTGTGGTCACAGGAGTCAAGAAAGTATTTACAAAGTCATAAAGCAGTTACAGAGCCAGTTTCAAAAGAACAAAATTTTGAAAAGAACAGTTTCTCTTGTACGATTTATCCCTTTCACCTGGATCAGAATTCCAATTAAAATTTCTCAAGCTGACATATCTTTGTAAATCTCCACTGCCTCGCAACATGGCCTAGTCACATTAACCAGTCTTTGTAGGCCAGGTGCCTGCCCCTGTATACATGTTATCCTGGACTGCTTTCAAGAGATCCTTTAACCAAAATCTAAATTTTCCAGGACCCTACTTGCCTTGAGAATGTTTTGCTGGCTTACCTGTACATCTACTGAGAGAGGTATTTGTTTCAATTCACAAAACTTTGTTACCCTGTTTCTTCATAGATACAATATGAAAAGCTTAAGCACATTCACTTTACTCTGTGGTCTCATTTGCTTGAAACAATGCCTCTATACCAAATGGATGCTTTAACATCAGAAATGCAATGGCAAGATCTTCATCAGAACCCCCAGTGCTCCCTGTTAATCTCAGAGCTTTAAGCAGGTAGAATCTTAGAGAGTCAGGTCATTCTTCATTCTTCATTCTTCCCGTCTATGGACTGAGATCCATAGACGGGAATCTAGGCACAGCTTGCTGACACTGAATTTGTATGTCTAATCATGAAACTGCAGGACCACCTATGGAAAAGCAATTATTTCTGTGTCAGTATTATTCCAGCCATATTACATGCTGATGATAAATCTTCATCTAGTCATTTAAAACCATTTCAGAATGACATTTAATTCATAAACCCTGAGATAAAATTTAGAAGAAAAAAATGCAATTTAGTGAAAATGTCCACATATTTAAATGAGCAGAGTTTATTAAATGAAATGATACTTCCCTCTCTTTCTCATATAGACATTTTTCATATTAGGCATAATCATCTAGATATATATAATTGTCAAGCTCTAGATGATAAAAATGCCTATAACAAGTCATTTGGGGTTCTTATTCTTTCCTCCATTTATTCTCATCACCCCCACAGCTCAGGATATCTAGCTCATCTGGCAGACACAGGTGGAACTATAAAAAAGGAAGAGGTTTTTATTACTTTCCAGTCCTTTCCTAAATGAAGCTAGTGACTGCAAGTAGCCTGTCAACCTGCTGGTGATAAAACCTTCTGAATGAAACCTTCTTTTCTGCAAAGATAAAGAAAAATAGATTCAGAGTCTAATCTCTTTGCCTCCTATAACCTTCTTTTCTTTTTAAAGGCCAGCCATGAACATTATTTTTAAAGCCAACAATGAGCTCTGAACTTGCAGAATACAGCCAAACCCTCCATACACACAGATGCCACTGCCTCTGAATCAGCCTCGCTTGCCCGTCTCCCACCCCCAGTCTTGGCAAAGAAAGGTAAGACCTGGTCTCCATTTGCTCCTGCTTTCTCCTCCACCTCCCATGGTGTGCTGCTGAAGGGAGCAGCTGGGGAGAGACGGCATGGATAGATACCAGAAGACACAGCAGAATTCTGACAAGCTATCTGTGAGGTCAGTGGAATTTACCTCTAAACCAGAAGAGAAGGTAGAGACACAATCTGTTTCCCACAGCAAACATCTGGAGGCAGACTGGTCTGTGCCAGTCTTAAATGCCACCTTTAAGCTGTACCTGTCAGTCCTCCTTTAATGGGTTGTTACCGCACACGCTCACTGAGACCAGCTCAAGGGATTGCTGCTAACAGTCCATGCTTTCCTACTGCTTAGCACATAGAAATAGAAAGAAAGCTTTCCAGTTTGTTTTCTGAAGTCAGTAGAACCCTGGCACCAACACTTGACATATGTCTTGCTGTATACATACCCACACAAGATGGCTATCATTTACATAGAGACATAAATTTTAAATACATTCTAGCCAAAGTATATTGTGCACAGGTGAAAAATGGTGCAGGTGGTCTGTCTTAGTTCATTTCTGCTGCTACAACAAAATATTGTAGACAAGGAAATTTATAAACAAAAGAAATTTATTTCTCACAGTTCTGGAGGCTGAGAAGGCCGAGACACAGCAGAGTCAGTGTCTGATGAAGGCCTGCTCCTTGTAGACCTTTCTCAGGGAATCCTTACAGGAAGAGGCAAAAGTGAAGAGTACAAACTTATCCCCCAAATCCTCCTTACAGGTGCAAATCCAACTCATGAGGGCTTGAAACAGGGCAGAACACAGAATTCTCTGTATTGCTTTCACTCATAGCCTAACACACCTCTTAATAGTTACATTGGGGATTTACTTTCAGCACAAATTTTGGAAAGAATACATTTAAGCCATAGCCATCCCCAGCCAAAGTCTCATATGTACCCCTCCCTTTACAGTGCACACCACATAGCCTCTTTGGCTCAGGTCTGGGGAGTGGGAGGCAGAAAAGCCTCCCATCATCCACCTTCAGAGGGAAGAGGCTTAGTGTGCTTTGAGGAGAGAGAGCTACTGAGGAGGGGAAATGCCACCCTTTACCCATGACAGAAGGAAGACAGCACTAGCATGACCCAGGGCAAACCTGTATCTCTGGGTTTCTCAGTCCCCTCCCTGCACCCACTCAAGAGTGACACAAGGGGAGGAGACTCAACTGAAAATGAAGATCTCATCCACATCCAAAAACATCCATTTTCTGAATGAAGGCTCAACACTATGACATGGCTGTTTTTTCAAACTAATATTTTCATGTAATGAATTTCAATCAACATTGCCAAAGAGAAGGGCTGGCAGATATCTAGGGTGGCAATGGAGCTTGAAAACAAGCCTCAAGTACAAGACTACTCTTCACTTGGAAGGAAATTTTGAAAAATGAACTGAGGAAAGCCTTATTTCTGTCTGTCTGTCTGTCTGTCTGTCTCTCTCTCTCTCTCTCTCTCTCTCTCTCTCTCTCTATCTGTCAGTCTTTCTACACATACCTGTAATCCCAGTTACTTAGATTGCAAGTTTGAGGCCCGCCTGGGCAAATTAGTGAAACCTTATTTTAAAATAAAATTTTAAAAAGACCTGGGGTGTAGCTCAGTGATACAACACTTGCCTAACAAGCACAAGACCCTTAGTTAAACTAAATCCCCCAGCACTGAAAAAGGTAGCTATACAATTGTAAGAGTAAGTAAATCCAGCAATCACTAATCATAATAATGCATTTTACTAAACTACAGTAACATTTAATAGAATAGTATCATTGGATTATCAAGCAATTCAAGGAAATGAAATTAATTCACTCATTAAACAAGTTGAGGTTACCAGTACATTCCAGGTACTGAGCACCACAGAAACTGTATTCCTGGTTCCTACCTTCAAGGGTACCATATTGTGAAGGAAATTAACATTAAGTGGTGCCACAAGTAACTAACGGTCATAGTGATAGGTGATAAGATGTAATGGTCTAAATAGTTCCTCCAAAGAGATGTGTCTCCTTGAAACCTGTGAATTTGGCTTTCTTTGAAAAATTGTATTTGTATTTCAAATTGTATTTGAAGATACAATTAAGTTAAGGATCTAGAGATAAAGTCTTCCTGGATTATCATGGTGAGCCCTAAATCTAAGGATAAATGTCCTAGTAAGAGAAAGGCAGACAGACATTTGAGACTGGAATTCTGCAGGCAAAGCCAAGGAACTCCTTGTGCCACTGGAAGCTGGAATAAAACTGTTCCTGCTTGTCTACCTGGGCTGGAGGGTGCCTAGAAAGAGTGGCCGCAAGATCATTTGCTGTCTTTCCCCAGGGGCTAGCTTCACCCTTAGAAGTCACTCTTCTAAGCTAGCTACTGATTGATTGATTGATTGATTGACTGATTGACACTGGGGCTTGAACACAGGCCTTCACATTGAGCTATATTCTCAGCCCTTTTTCTTTTGAAAAGGGGTCTTGGCGAGCTCAGATAACTCAGCTGGGAGAGCCTTAGACTGAAGAAAAGGGGTCTCTCTAAGTTGCTAACTTCCCTAAGCTGGGCTTGAACTTGCTATCTTCCTGCCTCAGCCTTCCAAGGGTGCTGTGAACGCTCACCTCTTTAGTAAAAAGAGTTAGCATCAGACCTTTGCATTTGCATTCCACAATGCCATTCTCCCTGGAATTGTGAAGCATAAATTTTGTAGATTTTCCCCTTGGATTGTTCTTCATGATCACTCAAAAGGCCTTGCCTCAAACAGAAGGCACAGCTTTCTAACTCCACTAGTGGTTCTCAAAGTGTGATAGACATACCACTTGACAGCACAGTTAAAACTTGAAATCCTGGACTTCCACCAGGAGTTCTGAAACAGGCTATAATTGAGATGTGATTTAAAAGATTTTCTCACACGATTTTATGCACTCACACTTGAGAACCATTGCATTAGTGCATCTGTGACATCCCTTTTCACCTCTGAAGCACTTGCCTTACATTGCATCCTTGGATCTGTTACTGCCTGTTGACTGTACTTCTGACTAACCATCAAGGAAATAGAGAAAAATCTTATCCTCTGCCAGGTATTTGTCTAACATTCTTTGCAATCCTGAGATCAGAGGGCCCAGATAACCCCCCCCCCACACACACACACACACACACACTATTGTTTATCAACTCTTCAGCTGCAAAAGGCAGCCCTCAGCTTTTTCTCTCAGTGCTGAACTGAATCTGCCTAAGTGGGAAGGGCCTGGGAGCCACAGGGATTACTGCTTCCATCTCACCTCACACACAGGGGCAGCCTTCAAATACCTTTTTCTCCTTCTTTCACAATATTCTAAATCAAATCTGTAATCTGCCTTCAGGCCCAGTTGAGTCTGGGACATTTTGAACTGCTCAAAGCCCTCCAGGTCTCAGAGCCCATTTCTGAAGCTAGTCACGCACTCAGTAGGAAACATCACTTCTCCCAGCCACTCTGGCACAAGGTGCAAGCCAAGCAGCACTCAGTGAGTCGACTAACTGCTTGCGTGGGACAGAGTGTTATAATTCATATGCCTGAACAACCCCAGGAGCTGGCCTTTACTATTTTATCTTTAAAATAAGAATGATGAGACTCAGAAGTAAAGATCACATGAATGAAGATCACATGAATGGTAACTAACTAACAGTAGCGTCACTTAATTGTTTGTTGGTAGAATCCTGTGTGTGCTCTCTGAGCCTCAGACATGGGGCGCTGTCCCCTGCTCCTTCCAGCTATCACTGGGAGGAGCATTGGCTTGCTTCAGGCTTGCCTGTTAGGCCTAGGGAGCATGATCCATAAACATGCAACAAACAAACGATACTTCTACGTAGGGGTGGTTACCTGACCCTGAACTTGGGCAACTTCTCTACACGCTGACACCAGACTAGACCCCCTGAAACCGTCTGGCTGGAGGACCCCTGCTCTGATACCATCATCTGATACAGGTTGGAGGAAGCCCCTGCTCTGATACCACCATCTGATACAGGTTGGAGGAAGCCCCTTCACTTTCTGCACCTACTCCTTACCTGCTATGCCAGCTGTTTTCAAGGCAGGTTGGTTGCAAAGAGTCAAATGAATTTTCCTGTACCCTCTACAAGTAAACATCCAACGTCTTGACTTGGAGACAGGTTTGGAACATCTCGCTGTGAGAGTCTTTGTCAAGGGGTAGGCCTGATCTTCTTACTCCATTTAACCATGGATACCACGATAGCTTGAACCTGAAGTATTTTCTAAAGGCTCATGTGTTAAAGGCTTGATCTCCAGTCCGCTTCCCTGTTGGGAGATGGTAGAACCTTTAAGTGAATGTTGCACCCTGGCCCCTACTTGTCTCTATTTGTGTTTCCCAGCTCCTGTAATGTGAACAGATCTCTTTCACCAAGTGCTCCACACTATGGTGCACTGTGTTACCACAGGCCCAAAACAACAGAGCCAGACAGCCATGCATGGGCTGATTAGTATGAAACAGCGAGCCAAAATAAGCCTTTTCCTTTAAGTTAATTCTCTTAGGTATTCTGTCACAGTGCTGGAAAGGTAATTAACGTACTAAGCATTATGTATCTGAGTACATTCAGAAACATGACAAGATGTTTCTCAGCACTTACTCAGTGACTCACTTTCTGAAGGGCTCTCCAGACTTCCACAGTTCCCCCATATCCTTCTCCTCCCGGTGATTCTATCAAAATTATTTCTGGTTAAAAAAAAAAAGCATTAATCCCACCATGCCCATGAGATTGGAGCACTCAGAGGCTAGCAGTTTCAGCGTATTCACGGAAGGTAGGAAGGTCATGAGGCAATGTGGGAAAAGTCACCAGAGCCCCAAGAAGCTGATGTGTGCACAACTCAGGAGTGAGCGAGTACAAAGAGTGGAAGAATAAAGTGAGACACAAAAGCATATAGTTTTTTGCTTTATTTTCTCACAAAAGTAATACATGCACCTTGTAAAGCTCTAATTAGTGCTGAGATGCCTAAAGGACAATGAAGTCTTTGCCTCTTCTCCCCATTGCTGGTCTGCACTTCTCGATGTAATCATGGTAATGATCTTTAATCTTTCCATAATTTTCATTTATGTTTTGAAACATCTACAAACATTTGTATTTATACTTTTTTGTAAGACAATGAGATCACTCTGTTCTTAAGTGTAGATTGTTTTGTTTTGTTTTGTTTTGCTTTGTTCTGGGGATCAAACTTGTGACCTTGTGCTTGCCAGATAGGCTCTCATGCCACTGAGCTAAATACTCAGCCTTTAAGTGTAGGTTTTATTGTTACTCAGGTATGTTGTAGCCAACAGACTGAGAGATAACTGCCTGAGAAATGAATTTGCTACTTATAGTTTCCAAAAGAAAGAGGCATGTGGGCCACACAGGGAAGATTTCGGGGCCATCAGGAGGTGGAAGAAGCCAGAGGAAAGACTGGGAAGAGTGTGCTGTGTGGTTTTCCTTGGATAAGAGGACTTGGCTGGGGGACTGACTAGTTCGAATGTAAGATCTAGGGACTGCCCTAATTGCTTGGTATCTGACCCTGAGCTGATCAGGGAAGGTACAGAGTGACTGAACCTGTGAAATTACAATAAAGGAGGTAAGTGGTGGGTCTGAGCTCTGAATGAGTTTGTTTGCCTATGGTAAACTCCCTGGAAGTCATTGCTACTCTAGAAATTAGCTAACCCTGGGCGGGCCAGTCTCCCCAGGATCAGCAAGGCCCCACACCCAGAACATCAGGAATCCATAAAATATCCCAGCATACCCCCACAGAGAAAGAGAGAGAGAGAGAGAGAGAATGAGAAAATATTGTTAATACAGATTTCTCTAATATTATAAACTAATATATTAAGGACAATGATAATACACAATAGTTTTTACTTTTTTAATAGCTTCATAATATTCCATAATCTGGATGTTCCTGGCCCATTGTGAATTCCATGAAGGGACAGTTTTGTCTCTTTGGTCTACTGCTGTACCTTGGGTGTAAAAAATGCCAGATATAGATGCTCAAAGATTATTTGCTTACTGCATAAACAAATGGTCCATAATGTATTCAACCACTGCTTTATCAACAGACATTCAGATTGCTACCATAATTTAAAACATTGCTTCAATAATTGTTCCTTTAAATAAATCTTTATGCATTTGAATTAGTTAAGACTGAGTTTAGGAAATAAAATAAAATCTCAAATAATTGTGGCTTACTCAGGATGGATACTTATTTATCTTTTTTGGGGGGGATCAAACTCATGACTGTGCACTTGCAAGGCAGGTGCTTATGCTGCTGAGCTAAATCCCCAGCCCCTCTACTTACCTATCTTGAATTCAGGAAATTGCAAGATGGTCAGGCCAGGCTAATCTGGCCTTCCCTGCAGGTGGAGGCACAGGCCTCTTCCACCTTGCTGGCTCTGATATTCATAGCTGCTATTCCCCAGGACTTTGATTTTACCAGATTCTAGCCAGCAGTCTGCATTCCAGACGCAAGAAAGCAGAGCCTGGGAGTATGGCTCCTTCCTTTGAGGACATTTCCTAGAAGTTACTACCTCTGAATACTGAATATACTATTGCCTAGAACTGAATATATGTTCACACTTAACCGTAGAGAATGATGGGAAGTGTAGCCATCATTCTAGGAGGCCATGTCTAAGAACTGACGTCTGGCAAATGGGATGGTGAAAGGGATAAGAAGGAATAGCTGCACGGTGTTCTCATAGTAACCTCAGGACAACCCTATCAATTAGTCACAGCTATTATCACTTTTTACAAATGAGCAAACGACTCCTTGGGGTTAAGTAACTTGCCTGTGGTTAAACACCTCCAGAATCTGGTAGATTCCCTCATTATACTCATCATGTCTCGAATGTGCTCTTCTCTCAGAACCTCTGCTCTTGTACACCCACTGCTCTGATCCTAGACTTACCTTTCTCTCAAGATCCAGACCTTGGCTGGGATTTAGCTCAGCAGTGTGAGCACTTGCCTGGCAAGTGCAAGGTTGAGTGTTTGATCTCTAGTACAAAAAAAAAAAAATGCCATATTAAGGCCTAGGGATTTAGCTCAGTGGCACAAGTGCCTGCCTGACAACTGAAAGGTCATGAGTTTGATCCCCAAAAAAGATTCAGATCTTGACTCCTTCTTTAAGATGCCCTCTACTAGTACTACTCTAATTTTTGAACCCTTAAATCTGGAGCATTTTAAAAAATATTTATGAGTGTTTTATGTGCATCTAAAACCACATGTTCTTGCTTTCATGCTGTGTAATAAGCTTCTTGAGGGCAAGGGCAGTGGCTCATGCCATTTTGGGACCTCACTTCTAAGCTAAAGTGTCCCCAACCTCAGACAAGGAATGGAGACCACCAGAGTGGTCCGCTCCTATGGCAATGAGCAGCAACAAATATTCATAAGCGTGACGAAGAATCTTCAGAAAAATGGTCAACTATGTCTAGAGACATCTTGGAAGGGTGTTTAATTGACATTATTGAAAAAAAACCTAGGATGCTCGAGGGAACTCATTTCAGGAGATACAGATATATATTCATAGCCCCCAAATATTTGCTTCAAAGACATCTAACAAGATATGAGGAGTTTATTTCCTAAGAAGAATCCCCAAGAAAGCCAGATTTTGTATAAAGGCTCCTTGTCCCTTGTGCCCTGAGGCAAAATGAAGTGAGAATGTCTGACTTCTCTAAGGTTTGGAAGCCTTTCTGCTGGGGCAGCACACGTTGGATAAGTTGGGTGTGAATGGGAGAGGAAAAGGGACTCTCTGGGAAGCTCTGTAGGGTCTGCACAGGAAAGAGCAACTTTCTCAGCTGCCAAGAGCTGAATGAACTTGAACATTTACTGTCCTGGGGGAACTGTAGGTCTGGTCAGCAGACTTGAGTGAAATCCACTGGACTGTATAGTTCTCTTCCAGCACCTACTGATATCTCTTCCCATCCGAACAAGGAATTGTGAGAGAGACCCAGAGTGATGAGGTGACCCCCAAATCTGTGCTTTGGAATGGCTACTATGGACATAATTTCCTTGGCACACCTGACTATGGAGTACTGTTTTGTGGTACTTTCTGCCAGGAAAACTTTCCTGTGACTTCGGAGAAGTGTTAAACAAATTGAGAGCTCATAAAGAACTGAAGCCTAGAGCAATCAGAAACTTCTCTCTGATTCCCTGGAGTGAAAAAGCACAAGAAGAAATGAAAGTCTTTTGCTACCCTTGAGGGAAACTAAAACATCCAAGAGCAGATTCTATAGACAGTAATGTGACAGAGTTCATAAGAAAATTGTATTAACATTTGAAGTTATTGAAGTTCATCCTCAGCAGTTTTGGGAGAGATAGCTCTATACTCAGAAAAAAATGGCTTAATATTGTAAAAGCTAATGTAGTATCATTCATAATAATCTTGGATGAAATAAAATAATATACTTTCTATTTCTAGACAGCTTTTATTTTTTGAAAGCTGTAACACCAGAACACTTAGCCAATCATCTTACTGCTTTTTCATGTTTCCTGTACAAAAATTTCCCTTAATCTATTCAAAGCCCACTTCCCATGTATTGAGAGTCTCAAGAATGCCTGAGTAAGAATGGAAGTGAGTCTCTAAATGTAAAAGCTCCAAAGGAAAGACTCTATAATACAGTCCCTAGGCTACACCTAATTCTCCTGCTGGGTTCATGTGGGTCTCCCTTCTGACAGTGATATTCTATGTGCACACTGGTCAAGGAAGTGAATTACACATTGTATGGCCATTGTCACTCTGAAAGAATGTCCTGCTATGGGGTTATCATTCCCTTAGCATGATAGTGTGTAGTTTTGCATATTGTTACCTCTTTGTCTCTTCAGGCATTGTGAATTTCCAAAATGGGTATAACTATAAACCAACTATAATTATGGTTTGGACTTTGAATGACTCCCAAAAGTCTTGTACTGGAGGCTTAGTCTCCATGGTTGTGCTGTTGGAAGTTGGTAAACCTTTAAGAGGTAAGGCCTAGGGCGAGGCCTTTAGGTCATTGGGGTTGTTCCCACAAGGTGCATTATGGGAGCTTAGTCTTTTTTTTCCTTTCACTTGCTAGCCATAAGGTAAGTGTTTTTGCTCTGCCATAAATGCCTGCTATAATGCCTCAGCATAGGCCCAAAGCAAGGAGTCATGGACTAGAACCTCTAAAACTGTGATTATCTCAAATATTTTTACAGTGACAGGAGGCGGATTAACACAATAGAAGTGATCATTTCTTTGTATCTGATTTAGGGACCAGAAGTAGCTAGCCACTAACCTCCTCTACTTTTGAAACCAAAGCTAGAGAGAAAGCTGCCTTGGAAACCAAGTATTTAGCTAGCTTCCTGCTAAATTGCCTCTCAGAGCTTCTACCTCGCAATCTTTCCCAAGTTGTCTCAAAATGAGGAAACAGCCTAAATGATTCCTAAGAAATCAGTCTATTAACAATTTCATGAATCTGTGGGTATTAAAGTATTTAGAATTAAATAACTGGAAGTAAGTTACCTTTACTTTCTAGTAGTTTCCCCTTCTGTGGGCATATTACACCTCTTCTCTCTGAATCCAGTAACTTTTGCATTTATAATTTCTGTCTTTCAAAACAACCAAACATGATACTAGGCCCATGATACTAGGCTGAAAGCCAGTGAGGCCACGGCAGCATCAGTCTTAAGCGGTGGGGCAGCCCAAACAGCAAAAGCTCCTCTCATGATAACAAATCGAAGTTTTCAAATAAATATCTGATTCTACTCACTTGCTGAAAAGGGCCATCAGATTGTTTTTCTTCCACAATAAAGAACAAACTCATGACCATAGAGGCAACACAACTATTTTTTCTTACTACTATCCTTTTCTCTTCCTATTTACTAATTGCAGTTTTATATAGCAGTGATAAAAGGAATGTTCCCAGCCTTTTAGGCTCTAGCTTGGCAGAATAAATAAATGTGAACAGAAATTTCCTCTCTCCTCTTTTTGTGTCAAAGCCCAGTGGAATCAATTTTACCACACCAAGTCCCACTGACATCAGTGGAGTAGGCTCCTGAATTCAATTCCTTGGGACTCGGCATTGTAAAAATAATTGGATTGCACTGCACTCTAACACTACTCCTTTCAGGAAACAGAGGAAATGTACCTTTGCTGGTAGGTGGGGGTGACAACTCCTCCAAGTGTTGGTGGATTTCTCCCTGTGTTTTCTGTATTGTCTTGTCAAGAGGAGCTATTATCAAGTCCCAGATGAGCCTGGCAGTACTACCCTCAATGAGGTGTTTAAAACTGCCTTCCCTGGTGAGAATGAAAACACTTCCTTTGTTCCCATCTTTAAAATTAACTGCATAGTATTACCACTACCAATGAGGTGTTTAACATCAAAATTACCTTCCCTGGTGAGAAGAAAAACACTTACTTTGTTTCCTTCCTTAAAATTAATTGAGGTTTTTAAAAACTCATCCTTATTCAACCAGCAGTTACATAAAAGGCGAGAAGAGAATATGTGATTTTAAAGTGTTGTCTTTGGTAGCCCGTCAACACATTTTTCCTATTTAGATCACGCGCCGAACACTCTTCTGCCCCTTTATTTCATTCCCCCCACTCCATTACATTTTGGAGATTTGGCCTCATCTGTGTGGCCCTTGGCAGGGAGTTAATAGCTATTTTACCAGAATGAAAGAACGAACTCCATTGACTCCAATGTTCTTTTTATTAGATTGCACCTTTTCCTCACATCTCCTCTCTTGCTCTATGAGGTTAAAGAAATTGCTCATTAAAAATTAAAATTAGTTGCTAGTATTAACATCTGAAGGGGCTTTTGTAGGAATGGCTAATGATATTCCCGTTTTCCTCAGGGGATTCCAGAGGCAGCTCTAACTTTCATACAGAGTCTTTGAGACATGCAGCATTCTGTGGTCACTACCTTTTTAGCAAGATGCCAGTGGAATGAAGAAGACAAGAGGCAAAGTTTTCACTTCTTTAGGTGCAGATAGATCATAATGATAGGCTTAGAAGAATAGATGAAGATCCAGGCTACCTCATAAGAAAAATTCTGCAAAGGAAAAGAGACCTTGAAGGATGGGGATGGAACTAGGAGAATTAGACTCCTGATGCTTCCCGAGAAAGGGCCCCATGTCCTGCTACCTTTATCTCCAAGGCTGAATTGTAGTGGGAGGGGAGTGCTCCTAGAAAGATGGAGGATGACCAAAAAAAAAAAAAAAAACCTAATAGCTTTGGAGGATTGTTAGGCAAGGTGATGCAACTGGATTGCCAGTGGAGTCTAGGAATTCTGCCACACATCCCGAGCATCCTCTCCTCCCAGCTGGCCTGGAGGAATAGGCTATGCTAGACTACCTTCAAGTGGACCTGGTACAGTGAGCCATAGAATGCTCTCCTGTGCCTGAGGGAGGAGTCCACTGACCTGACAAGGCCCTTCTACAGGGATGAGGTGGATGCAGAAGTGGCCTACATATACAAAAGATTAATAACGTCATGAATTTCCTGAAGAGACATAAAAGAAACTTCCTCCTCCAAACTGAGACAAGGTTGATCATCCAAATACTGACTTAGACAAGGCCAGCGTGCGAGCAAATGAGTTTAACAAAGTTGCTGGATGACTTGCAGGCTGTAGCACTACTGAAGTCACCCATGCTCCCTTTGGTAAGCTATTGGTTTTACAGAGCTTTTTCACCAGTGAAAGCTAGAAGGATCCTTGGGAAAAGCTATATGTCCTCCACTTTCACCCCGGCTTTATCAGGCACTCTGCAGCTCTCTGAAAACACCATTTGGCTTCCATGGTGGGTGGCCTTGTGCTGCAGCCTGGCACACAGCTTCGGCATCTGCTGGGGATGGGAGGCTCTGGACAGATAGATGGGGGGTGCAAAATGGAGTTTCTTTGGTTAAGGTTCAGAGGAATTCTCACTACACTTCACCCCTCCCTCCAGCTCTTGCAATCTTCTGCCTCTTCTTGTTGAGGTTTCCTGTGCCTTGGAAGGGATGTATCTTCTTTGACTGGGAAGTGAGCACTGGCCTGTTATGCCAAACCAGACTGCAGCAGCCGATGCTCACTCCTAGAATGGTAGAAACATTAATTAAGAGTACAAACTTTGATTTTCTCAAAGATGGCAGACCAGTAGGTAGCAGGATATGGATCCTCTCTGAGAGAGACAGCTCAAATGCCTGAACAGAACACCCTGGAGAGACGCAAACAGAGGGAGATGGACTCTCTCAACCCAGGAAGAAACTAAAGTGAAAAAAACTGGTCGAATATGAGGTTCTGGGGCTACCATTAGACAAGCTAAGATAGGCAAGTATGACATCAAACTGCCTGAATTCCTGCCCGAGACTGACCTGACCCACTGAACTGCACTGATGTGACTGGCTTGAGCGGCCCTGCCCGCAGCTCGCCGGGAACCTGCCCTGCACACAACCCACCCAGAGGCACCATGAATTTGCTGCAGCTGCACTGAGGTCAGAGGTCAGGGAGCCCAGCAGTTCTCAAGGACCAGCATCAACACGAGGTGAGTGATAGGAATGGGACCCTTCCATGGGAAAGGGGCAACCAACTGGATGTCATGTTGGATTTGGGCAGGACAGCCCTAACTCCATAAGGAAGTGGATTCAGTTGCTTGCTCCCCTCGCCGAGCAGATTGCTGGGATCTGCTTGGACTGGGCCACACCCCTGGCCAGGACCCAGTGGGTCACTACAAACTAATTCCCTGAGCATGGCACACACTGACACAGTGAAGGCCCACAAAGATTGACTGCCCCGGAGGGGAGGAGCCAGCGCACACTGCCCTTGCTTGAACTTTAATTTCTGATAGCCACCTGAAGAGGGCAGAAGCTCCTAGCCTGCATGCTCTAGAGGAACTTTAACCAACAAGAAAAGGGGCTGGGAATTGCACTATACACTTGTATGGAAGGAACAAAAAACATGACGAGAGGGAGAAATAAGAAAAAAACCACAACCTCCAACCCTGGGAATATTGGTCCAGGAGAGGTAAATACAAAAGAGATTGAGGGCAGCAAACATGCAACATCAAGCACAACATCAGCGGACATAAAGAGATATCTTCAGGACCTCATAAACGAGACCAAAACTGAAATATTAATCCAAATTAAACAAGAGATAAATAGATTAATAAAAGAAAGGCTGGGCACCTCTCAAGAAGACACAGACAGAAGAATGGAGGAACACAAAAGGAGAGAAATGTTCACTGAAGAATATAAAACAAACCTAGAATTCATGAAGAAGATTCAAAGAGATTACCAGGAAACTAAAGACTCCATAGAAAGTTGGCAAAACTGCTTGAAAGAAA
>PVJX010034154.1:0-19145 GCA_004027295.1 Dolichotis patagonum
AATTGAAAATGTAATTAAGTCCTTGCCTACAAAGAAGAGTCCAGGCCCAGATGGATTCACTGCAGAATTCTACAAGAAATACAGAGAAGACTTAACTCCAACACTCCTGAAACTCTTCAATGAAATTGAAAGGGAAGCAATTCTGCCTAAATCATTCCTGGAAGCAAATATCACTCTAGTACCAAAACCAGAGAAAGACCCAACTAAAAAAGGGACCTATAGGCCAATCTCCCTAATGAACATAGATGCAAAAATTCTCAATAAAATATTAGCTAACAGGATACAGCAAATCATCAAGAAGATTTTTCACCCCAACCAAGTGGGATTCATCCCAGGAATGCAGGGATGGTTCAACATACGTAAATCAATAAATGTAATCCACCATATCAATAGATCCAAAACTAAGAACCACATGATCATCTCTATAGATGCAGAAAAAGCTTTTGATAAGGTCCAACACTCATTCATGATAAGAACCTTACAGAGAATTGGAATAGATGGTCTTTACATCAATATGATAAAGGCTATCTATGACAAACCTACAGCCAGTATCATATTAAATGGCCAAAAACTGAAAGCCTTTAGCTTTTTTTCCATTTTATTTTAAAGAGAATAAGACAAAAGACGTCAGTACAGAGCAGATCAGAACAGGACAACATAGGCAACACAGTACTTAACATTAAGACAACCGGACATTAACAATAGCTCTCACAATATTTCTTTCTCTGCTATAGTTGAGCATAGTTTCAAATACAATAATATCAAATATAACAAAAAAGTATAAAACCATTCAAAGAGTGAAAGAATTACAGGGCATTCTGAACTGAATAACAGAGAATGATCAATGGGCACTATAATATCTCATTTTCAATAAAAAGTTTTGTTTATACTCTCACACATATTCAAATCCCAATAAGACACAATGTGATAGATAGAACCAATGGAAATAGAAGCATAGAAGCTTGGGAGGACTTCTAAGAAGGACAGTATTAAATCAGCAATAGCTGTCATAATATTTTTTTTCTCTTCAAAACAGCTGTTCATAGCATCATGTATAATAAAGTCAAACAAAACAGGATAAAACCATTCCAACTGATGAATGAAAACATTGAAAGGCTTCAAAGCTATGAGATGGGGACTCATGCTTACCATAAAATCTTATACACTGTTACCAACTCTCATACTAGGGAGACTATACAGTATTTACACATATGAGTTTGGTTTATTTTGTGAAAATCTTTACCTTAAAATCAGGTACAAGACAAAGATGTCCTCTATCACCGCTCCTATTCAACATAGTACTGGAAATACTAGCCAGAGCAATTAGACAAGAGAGAGAAATAAAAGGAGTAAAGATAGGAAAAGAAGAAGTTAAATTATCATTATTTGCAGATGACATGATACTTTACATAGAAGACCTCCAAAACTCCATTGAAAAACTCCTAGATGTAATAAATAAATTCAGCAATGTAGCTGGATACAAAGTCAATACTCAAAAATCAATAGCATTCCTATACACTAACAACAAAAATACTGAGAGAGAAGTAAGAGAAGCCACACCGTTCACACTAGCATCCAAAAAAATTAAATACTTAGGAATTAATCTCACGAAAGATGTAAAACAGCTATACAAGAAAAATTATAATACCCTTAAAAATGAAATCAAAGAGGACCTCAGAAAATGGAAAGACATCCCCTGTTCATGGATAGGAAGAACAAACATTGTGAAAATGGCCATTCTCCCAAAATTACTATACAGATTCAACGCCATCCCAATCAAAATACCACTAACATACCTCATAGATCTAGAGAAATCACTTCTAAAATTCATCCAGAACCAGAAAAGACCTAGAATAGCAAAGGCAATTCTAAGCAGCAAAGGCAAGGCAGGAGGCATCACAATCCCTGATTTGAAATTATACTACAAAGCTACAGTAATAAAATCAACATGGTACTGGAATAAAAACAGACCTGAAGATCAGTGGAATAGATTGGAAGATACAACCACAACCACAAACCCACTCAACCACCTTATCTTTGATAAAGGGGCCAAACATGCTCGCTGGAAGAATGACAGTCTCTTTAACAAATGGTGCTGGAAAAATTGGCTATCCAATGCAGAAGACTAGAACTGTACCCAGGCTTATCGCCATGTACTAAACTAAAATCTAAATGGATCAAAGAGCTAAATATTAAAACAGAAACACTAAATTTGGTGGAAGCCAAAATAGGTAAAAACCTCCAAGATATAGGTGTAGGTAGAGAATTCATGAACAAGAATTAAACTGCACGAGATATACTTCCCAGAATCAATAACTGGGACCATACCTTATTAAAGAGTTTCTGCATGTCAAAAGAGATTTCCAGCAGAGTGAAAAGGAAACCCACAAATTGGGAAAAAATCTTAATGGACTGTCCCTCAGACAAAGAACTTTTGTCTAGAACTTATAAAGAATTTTAAAAAATCAGACCCTCAAAATTCAAAGACCCAATCCACAAATGGGCATCTGAAATGAACACACAGTACTCAGATGAAGAATTACGAATGGCAAATAAATACATGAAAAAATGTTCATCATCATTAGTCATTAGAGAAATGCAAATTAAAACTATATTGAGATACCATCTCACCCCAGAAAGAATGGCCAGGATAGAAAAAACTACCAACAAGTGCTGGAGAGTCTGTGGGGAAAAAGGAACTCTTCTCTACTGTTGGTGGGAGTGTAGACTGGTGCAGCCACTGTAGAGGTCAGTCTGGAGATTCCTCAAAAACCTGGGTTTGGAAGTCCCATTTGACCCAGCTATTCCACTTTTAGGCATATTCCTAGAAGAACTGAGAACATCATACCACAGTGATATACGTGCACCCATGTTTATAGCAGCACAATTTGTGATAGCCAGATCTTGGAAGCAACCTAAGTGCCCATCAACTGAGGAATGGATAAAAAAGTTGTGGCATTTTTATACAATGGAGTACTACTCAGCTATAAAGAATCATCACATTGAGATATTTATAAATAAATGGACACGACTTGAGACCATACTCATAAGCGAAATAAACCAGACTCACATGTGTAAATACCGTATAGTCTCCCTAGCATGAGAGTTAATAAGAGTATATAAGATTTTATGGTAAGCATGAGTCCCCATCTCATAACTTTGAAAACTTTCAATGTTTTCATTCATCAGTTGGAATGGTTTTATTCTGTTTTGTTTGACTATAGCTTGCATGATGGTATGAACAGCTGTTTTGAAGAAAACAAAACATTATGACAGCTATTGCTGATTTAATATCACCCTTCTTAGAAGTCCTACCATGCTTCTATGCTTCTACTACCATTTGTTCTATCATATTATGTCTTATTGGGATTTGAATATGTGTGATAGTATAAACAAAAATTTTTTATCAAAAATGAGATATTATAGTACCCATTGATCATTCTCTGTTATTCGGTTCAAAATGCCCTGTAATTCTTTCACTCTTTGAATGGTTTTATACTTTTTTGTTATGTTTGATATTATTTTATTTGAAACTTGCTTAACTATAGCAGAGAAAGAGATATCGTGATAGCTACTGTCAATGTCTGGTTGTCTTAATGTAAAGTACTGTGTTGCCTATGTTGTCCTGTTCTGATCTGCTCTGTTCTGCCCTCTTTTGTTTTATTCTCTTTAAAATAAATTCTATTTTTCTCTAAAAAAAAGAATTTATAAGATTTTATAGTAATCATGATTCCCCATTTCATTGCTTTGAAGCCTTTCAATGTTTTTATTCATCAGTTGGAATGGTTTTAATCTGTTTTGTTTGACTTTATTATGCGTGATGGTATGAACAGTGGTTTTAAAGAAAACAAAACATTATGGCAGCCATTGCTGATTTAATATCG
This sequence comes from Dolichotis patagonum, assembly GCA_004027295.1. NCBI lineage: Eukaryota > Metazoa > Chordata > Mammalia > Rodentia > Caviidae > Dolichotis > Dolichotis patagonum. Next base: position 3,885 of record PVJX010034154.1, read on the forward strand.
TCTTCCTTAGAAGTCCTACCATGCTTCTACTCTGCTGTTACCATCGGTTCTATCATGTTGTGTCTTGTTGGGATTTTAATATATATGATAGTATAAACAAATCTTTTTATTCAAAATGAGATATTATAGTAGCCATTGATCATAGTTATTCAGTTCATAATGTCCTGTAATTCTTTCATTCTTTTGAATGGTTTTATACTATTGTGTTATGTTTGATATTATTGTATCTGAAACTATGCTCAACTATAGCAGAGAAAGAGATATTTTGATAGCTACTGTTAATGTCCGGTTGCCTTGTTGTAAAGTGTTGTCTTGCTTATGTTGTTCTGTTCTGATCTGCTTTTTCTGCCCTCTTTTGTTTTATTCTTTTTAAAATAAAAAAAAGTAATAAGAACTGTAGGAGTAATAAAACCCAAAATGCATAATTGCTACTGTAAAAGAGAGAGCAAAAGAAAGTGCTCTAAAGGATATAACTGCATGTGTGTTTAAGTGTGGAAGATACATGACCATATTACTGTTTTTGTTAGATTGTTGAGCAGAACTGTGAATAGTCTCACTGTTTGAATGTCTACTTTGTATGCTTTTAAAAAATGTGCAACAAAATGAATTTCCACATGCTGGATGCAAGTGCATAACTAACAGTTGGATTGGATAGAGAAGAACATCACCAGCGAGGGGTGCATTGTGCCCTCCTTTCAGTACCTCCCCCTCCCTCCTTGCCCATCTGTCAATATTCCTCTAAGAGCATAGATTGGTCTCTCCTATTTCTGATTTTATGTAACCATACAGCATATGCTGCACAGCTTCTTTTGCTCAGCATTAGGTTTAAAATTAATATATGTTATGGCATATATCTGTCAAGTGCTTAATGCCATTGGCACATGGTATTCCATTTATGAGTGTGTCTTATTCATTTATTTATTTATTCTCCTCTCAAGAGATATTTGGTAACTTCCAGATTGGATTATTACAAGTACTGCTGCTATGAATATTCTGGTACATGCCTTTTGTGGAATGGATAAACACATGTGTATTACTTACATGTATATTTCTTCCTTTGCTGGGCATTTTGAATGGAACTTCTAGGACACAGTGCATGTATAAATTCAGCTTTAGTAGACACTACCAGTTTTCCAAAGTTACTGCACCATTTCTCATTCCTACCTGCAAAGTGCGAGAGCTCCACTTGCTCCCCATCTTCATCAATACTTGGAAATTTCCTTCTTTTATTCTAGCCATACTGATAGGTGTATAATGGTAACTCATATGGCTTTTTAATTGACTGAATGAGTGAGTGAGTGATCACCTTGCGGTACTCGGGATTGGATACAGGACCTTTGCACTGAGCTATATCCTCAGCCATTTTTCATTTGTTACGTTTGAGTCAGGGTCTTGCTAGTCATTAAGTTGCCCAGGCTGGTTTTGAACTTGGAAACTTCCTGCCTCAGAACCTCAGTGTGCTGCAATTATTACAGATATGTGCATTGCATAGGGGCATTCATATAGTTTTTATGGATATTTTCTTAAGGAATAATGATAGTGAGTACATTTTCAAATGTTTAGAGACTGTTTAGTCTTTCACGAATTGGCACTCTCTGTGTGTTACAACTGCCCAGTTTTTTCCTCAGGTTGTCTTAGCTTCTTCTAAGCTATTTATTTATGGTTCTTTGTAAATTCTGGATGCAATGCCTTTGTCAGAATCTTTTTTAATAAACCAACAATTTTTGAAAGATGTTGTTTGCCCTTTCACTCTCCTTGTGATGTTACTGTATTTGGTGACTAGACAAAAGTTCTTAGTTTCAGCATAGTTCAACTTATCCTGGGTTTTTGTTTTGTTCTGTTGGTACTGATCATAGCAGGTTTTCTGTATCCCCGTAGACACTTTAAAATGCCTATAAATTTCTATTCCCTGGTTTTTTTTTCTTCTAAATGCATCTTGCAGGGGCTGGAGATTTAGCTCAGCGGCATAAGTGCCTGCCTTGCAAGTGCACAGTTGTGAGTTCAGTCCCAGGCACCAAAAATAAATAAATAAATGCATCTTGCTCCTTGCACGCAAGATGGCCACATGTTCACATGTCACAGCTCTCACAAATGAATCATCGACAGAAGCTTCTTGGCAGGAAGGGGAATTCTGGGAGATTTTACTTTCCTAATGAAATGAATGAGTTATAGCTATTCTTCTTTATCCCTCTATCTGGTTCTTTAAAGTAAGTAGTAATTATGCAGCAATCATTTTTGCAACCATGAGGAAAAGGCCAAGCACACCACAGTGACATCAGGTCCAACATCAGTGAGCAGCTAAACCAACCCTAGCACCTGCTGTTTCTTCCCTTCTTACTGCATGAAGTAAATTTCTGTTTATAGCCTTCTGTGATTTGTAGCCAAATTCATTCCTAACTGATAACATAGCAATGTCTTCTATCCCCTCTTCTAATTCTTCTCATCACTTGCCAGGATGATCTTCCAATAGTCTGGCTCTGTATGTGTCCTCCCTCTGGACAGATGCTTTCAAGTGCCCTTCAGCTTGCTTTCAAAGGCCTAAAACCTGGCCACTCTCTGTCTCCAACTCTACCTTCCACTTATTTTTTAAGGGATTTAATTGATGTATAATAATTGTATACATTTATGAGATCAATGTTTCATGTATAAATGAAATTCAATGCATACACTTATATACAGTGGTATATAGGTATACCATTCAAGAACACTTTGGTTTGGGAACAATTTGGTTTGCAAAAAGAAACATTTGGCAAAATTTTGTTTTTGTTTGCAAACTCTTCATCAGGTAACAAACACAACTGACATAATCTTTTCCACACAAACACAAGCACAGTCATCTTTTCCAAAATTGTACAATAAATTAGGTTCATCAACAAACAAGGCACCACTGTGCTACATAATGATCAAATCATGATAATAAGCACATCTGCTCCTGTGATTGTTAATCCTGATTTACTAACCTCACTGAATTAAGAAATACCCAGTAGACTAATGAAGCATACTCCTGGGCATGTCTGGGTGGATCATGGAAGTGTGGCCCTAGACACTATATCTGGCCCCCAGTCCCTTTCTCTCTAGTCCTGCTCCCTTGCCTTGTTTCCTGGCCACCATGAACTGAGCAGCTCTGCTCTGCTATGCCCTTCCACTATGCTGTGCCAGCTAACCATGGACTGAATCTCCTGAAACCATGAACTAAATAAAACATATCTTCCTTTAAATTGTGGATGTCAAATATTGTGTCTCAGTGACAGGAAAATTGCCTAGTACAATCACTTTAAGCATTTATTTTTTCTTTTTTGTAAGAACATTCAAAATCTTCTCTTCTAGCTACTTGAAATTCCATTCATTTCTGATTTGCACAATTCACTCTCTCTATTCCTGACTTTCCTACTGCTTTTCTCCACTAAGAATCCAGAAAGAATATCAATAGTGTGCTGAATTCTTTATGTAGCTAATCTGCCACTTCTTCTTCTCCACCAGGAATCCAAAAAGAATATCAGTGTCACTGAATTATATATCGAGTTGGAGTATTTTTCATATGTAAAGAGAATTGAAAGATATGCTCAAATAAAGAAGACCTCAGATCACAGAGTTCTTAAGACATTCTGGAAAAATCCAGTTGAGGATGTAATGCAGCTACCTTGAAGATGAACCCAAATTAAGAGCAAATGCATGGAGACTATCTAATGTTACAGGATTAGGAACTAGTGCTATATCTCAATAAACATGCAAGTAAATCTAAAGAGAATGGAAAGAAGGACTTCATAACTATATCTGCTGAAATATGGAGCAGTCACCGTCAAATATTGAAATATATAGCCCCATGATAATTACTTAATTACATTCTACTGGAAATACCATTTGCAGGATATGTCAAGCAAAACTGATAATATTGCTTATAGACAGTTCTTACAATCAATGAGACAAGTATAAAAATGATGAAAACTGTCAAAGCCTTGACGAGTTGATTGCAAAAGAAATATAAGTGACTAAAAAGTGCTAAATCAAAAGATGTTCAGTCTTACTAATTATCAAATATAGGTATATGCAAGTGAAATATATAATCATATATTTAACTAATATACATGTAAATGTATATATATATATATATATATATATATATCTGTTACATTTCATCTATTGGATTGCTAAAGAATAAAATTTAGTGTTAGAAATGATGACTGACCAATTGGCTGCCCTATGAACAGGCATAACATTTGTGGAGAATACCTCACATCTCTCTTAAAATATATAAAATATTATCTGGGGGTATAGCTCAGCAGCACAGCATGCCTGCCAAACATGAGGTCCTAAGTTTAATTTCCCTGTTCCAGAAAAAATAAATAAAATATGCAGCAAGGAGTTCTCCAAATATAACTGAACAATGCCTACTAAGTAAAGTTGCATTTCTCACGTATTCAGAACATAAAAACTACAGTCCCCAATTATCCCAGATAGCAGAAAGTACAGTCTTCCACATGTCCCTCTCGCTTCCCAAGAAATCCTTAGCTATCCCTTTCTACATCACTTACTAGTGCTACCTGCTCACTATCCTCTAAACTAGTCCTCTTTGGGACTTTGCAGTTTGTTTTAAATCATCTGTTCTGTTGACCCAAATAAAAAACACTCAGTAAGACGATTAAAACCCTCTTGTTCCATATCATTCCAGTCACAGACATTCACCTAAATCTAACTATAAACCCCTTTCAAAGCATAGAGATGGTACTGAACAAAACTTTACTGAGTACTTGGAGGAAAAACAGAAATACAGCACAGAAGTTGGCTGACACCGCTTCTCCAAATTTTGTTCCAAGGAACCAGGCCAAACCTGACCCTAGGGACTTCCTCCTCTCCATAAGGTTGCCATGGGGTGAACAGAAGCTCAACCCCCCATTCAAGAAGACTTTCAGTCTTTTGTCTCTTGAAAGGAGACATTTCTTTTCCTATGATGTACAGTTTAATTTTACATTTTTATGACGATAATGTTTTGCCTTATGATCAGAAAAGCATATACACATATGATAAAACTCTGTAAGGAAAAAAAATCTATCCTCAAATGTTAGGTGGATCCAACTAAGAAATATAGTCAAGATTCTGGTGGACAGAACAGGTAGTTCAGTAAGGAACACCCTTTCTTCCTGGAGTACACCTTGTTTCTATGTGGGTGTGCCACATATTACAGGTACTCTTAAATGTTTGTTGAATGAATAAATTAATGTTGATTCCCCCTATCATTTTATGAGACAAGGTCCAAGCTCACTTGAATGGATTCCAAATGTTCATGTCCTGGCCTTAAACTATCCTCTTTTCACTCTAATTACACTGCTATATTCACAGGGTCTTTGTCCTTACCATCTGAGCCCCCAAATGAAGTGTCCTTTTTGCCTGGGAAGTCTTCCCAGCCTCTCACATCCTGTGTCCATAGCAATCCTTCCTTCTCAGAGTCTCACAGTTGCTTGCTCTTCTCCACACTTCATTTTATGTATGGGTTCCAAATCTTCACTCTTCAGGAAGACATGTTCCAGTAAGGAGCCCTCTCTGGTCCCATTTCTTTGATGCAGTAACTGATCAATAAATATTTATGCATTTCTGCATTATTTGTGATTTTCTTTCTGTTCACTGAATCATCAACTCTATCTTAGGCTGAGTTTCCCAACAGCAGAACTGGGGATTTATGTGAAAGTGATTTGAGGAAATGTCCCCAAAGAAAACCAGTAACAGAGTTGGCGAGTAGGGTGGGGAAGATAAAGAGGTGAAGCCAGAGCATGTTATCAAGTAATGGAGCAAATTATAGAGGGTAACTGTGACTCACTCTGCAGGAGAGCTTTGGGGACAGAGTGGCTCATACCTTAGAATTGTCCATTAGGAACAAGGAGCTGGAGTTTTGTACCCCCCGTAAGATCAGTCATTGGGTAAGGACTGTCTTTAGTGCATGGGAACTTTTCGATACTTTGGTTTTTAGATACTTCTGGGATGTGCAGGAAACACAAGTCCTAGAGACATGAGGATAGCCCTTCAACAAACATGAAGATTCTGACTAGTGGAATGGGAGACACACTGGACCCTATGATAAATAACACAGGTAAAATAACCAAGAGAATATGGGAGAGTTGATGGCAGCTACACGTTCTTTCAATAAACATTAACTGGATGTCTACTGACTATAGATACTCTGTGTCTTCAATGGGGCAGTTTCACATGATTAAGTCCTGTCCACAGTGACATGGAACAGCAGGGGAGGACTCCAAGGAAGAGATGGACTGACTCTGCCCAAGTGTTCTCACAGGATAAGGGGCAAGAGGGTATTCTTAGAAAAAGGAACACCATGTAACAAACCAGAGAAGCAAAAGGACACATTTGTTTGGAAATAGGGAGTAGCGCAGGGTGTGGGAGAGAGGAAGGGAAGTGGAAGCTGAGGTTGTAAAGAGAAGCTTAGGTGAGGTGGGGAAGAGACTTGGACACCCTGTGAGAAGATAGGAAACGAAAATGAGTCTCGCCTGGATTACCGAAGTGCTTTAGGAAGAAGGTGGCCGTGCAATCTACGTACTGGATGTGAAGTGCTCTGTTAGCCTGACCCTAATCAGAACATCTGTCTCTGTAGTCATAATGATTGGTTCAGTGACAGGCACATGGCCAAGCCAGACAAAGGAGAGTAAGATCTGAGCTTTCTCCAGAGAGAGATTTGCTAGAGCTGCCCAGCAGGTGGGGGGAAGACCCGGATCAGCACAGAGAAAAGAGCCTGCAGGTGGACATGTAAAGAAGGGCTTCTTAGGACACTAGTTTAGCATCTAATCCAGCTGGATACCTCACTATCAATATTCTTTATGTGAATGTGCATATCAGTTAACTCTAATAATGTCCCCTTTTCTGGCTTAAACCAGTTTGAGCCAGATTTTTGTCACCTTAAGTGATGAGTTCCCTACAAACACAGAACATAGACTTCAGAATCAAAATACAAACAAATAACTCTTTCAGACACTCAACAAAAAGAGCTTCATAGTAAAGAAAAATCTACAATTATTTACTTGAATTTTGAAAAAGGCCTCAATATCATAACACAAAATTCTGAAAAAGAGTGGACAATTTAGATGAAATTGAAAAATAAGGTCCCCTACAAAACATATATACTATTTCTGAGCTCTGTGTAAGTATAAATAATGTCTCAAAGGTCTGAACATTTCCCTGTACTTGCTAAGGTAAAGGCTGGAAGCACAGCTGGGCTTTGAAAAAGAAAGGAAACATGCAGTTTGGTATCTATTCCTCCACTACAGTCCGCCATTGCTTTTGGAATGGAAGAGGAAGTCCCAAGAAAGCTGTTCCACGTCCCTGATACCTCCATGGAGGGCCATTCTAGCAAGCTAAGGACTTTTGGGGTACAATTCAACCTGCACAGACTGAGCTCCCCCAGATTTAGTGTGATGTAGATGATTTTCTAAATTAACGAAATTTGCACCCCTGTACCCATAAAGCCACTGCTTTGAAGAAGCTGCCAAGATGTTACTCAGAGGGAAAGACCTAGCTTTAAATGTTTTTGTTATAAATAAGCAGTTATGAATTAAGAAGCGTATGCATTCAACTCAACTAAAAAGAAAAAATATAAGTCCAAAGAGAGCAGAAGAAGAAACTATAAAGAATTAAAAACAGAAGTTGGAGGCAGGAGAGAAGAAAAACGGCAGAATTGATAAATAAGACCAAGAACCGTTTATTTGAAAACTGTCAGTAAAATTGTGCGTGAGGTGTATGATAATGATCATAAACTTCCACTTTCTTTCTAACCGACTTACAAAACGCTGTGTTGGTGTATTTCCTGTATAGTTCCTTCTTCTTCCCATTATAAACATTACAGAAATAGAATGATTGATATAATTATTGCAACCAACCTAATAATGAAAGCAGAAAATGGAGAAGTGGAGAAAGGTTAGAGGGCTGAGCCTGGAGGGGTTGCAAAGAGGAGGTGCACAGAGCATTTCAGGGAGTGTTGACCCAAACAGAAAACACTCAGCAGGATGATTAAAGTCCTCTTCCTAGCACTTCAGTGATTTACTGAGACAGAAAGGAAGAGCAGTATAGCATTTGAAGATTACTTTAGACCACCACGCAATGCTTCTAGAATCTGAAGCTGCTCAAGTCGAGCCAATGGGTCTCCTGCATCTCATATCAGTTTCATTAAATTGCTTCCTGGGGTGTCTTTGAAATTTCTAGCTTGGAGAATTGGATGAATGAAGGAATTACTCAAAATAACAACCAAAGTTAATCAAAGACATTGGACTTTCTGTTCAGAAAAAAAAAGATTCTATCTTCAAATATTTTAGGAGAGTGCCTAGATTTGAATTTTTACATAAAAAAGAATATAAAGAACTAAAGGAAATAGAGGAGGGGTTTTTGTTGTTGTTTTGTCTTGTTTTGTTTTGTTTTGTTTTGTTTGCGATGAGCATCCCATTATGTTGCCCTGGCTGGCTTTGAATTTGTAGGCTCAAGCCATCTTCTGGCTCCAGCCTTCAGAGCAACTGGGACTTTCAGGCACACCTCTGTGCCCATATAAGAGTTATTTTATAAGGCCCTGCAAGGCCTCCGTGAGAAACCCAGAAGCCTTACAGGAAAAAGAACATAGATTTAATGTTATAAAAAATTAGTATGGTGAAGGATATCATAACTAAAGTGATTAAAAGCTGAACTATAAACTTCGGAAAAAGGATCTGTCTCTGAGCCCCAGATGTCTCTTCACTTGCTGAGGAAGCTGTCTGACCACTGGATGCATCTGTGTTTGTGCCCTGTGGTATAAACCTTCCTTTCAAGTCTCTAGTTTTGCTTGTTATACTTTTAATTTGAAGGATAAGAGAGTTCATCATAATTAGGGTTTAAAAAAAAAACAAAAGTAGCACATACATACCAGATATTCTGCTGCCTGTTGATAACATGTAGTATAGACCTAAAATGTTTCAAGTATATAGCCTGGGGCTTCCTCTCTTAACCCTAAATGCCTCAATTTCTCCATCTTTGTATTAGGTTCATTGTTAACAGGCTGGTGGGAGAATTTCTCAGCTCTTGTGTCCTTGATGAAAGAATTCAGCCAAGACCCAGAAAAACATTGTGACACTAAAGGCAGAATTTATTGCAAAGAAAACCCAGCGCAAGGTGAAAGTACACCCTTAAGGGAAAGGGTGGGGCCAAAATCTAGCGGGCCATTGCACAGAATGACAGTTTGGATTTCCTTTTGAACAAAGGACAGTAATTTCAGCGTTTAGGGAAAAATAATGATTATCATTTCTCTGTTTCTATGGTGTTCACATTTGTCGACATTTTGTTTTAGAGGGTTATCTTGGAACATTTGTCTCTTACTGTTGCAAAATGTAGTATTTATTCTCTCCAGGCAGTCTGTATTTTCTTTGATGTGTACTATTATTCCACAGGATTTAATCATATAAGATATTTTCAAATGAGACTTAAGAAAGAACATTTAAGTCTAAGTCTTAATTTGTTGTGGGTACTGTAAGTAGATCTTGAAATGCTAATTTTGTCCTTGTTTTTATCAGTGGGCCACTTGAGATAGCAACTATGTGCCAGCGGTCTGGATGACTGGTTTAAGAACAAATGACCTTGAAGTTTTGGGTGGACATGCAGTCTGTCTGACGTTAAGAAATAGAAGAGTTGAGCTAAACCTTATTAAGTAATATACGTACTTAATATACACCGACAGGTTCCACCCAACAGCAACATAATACACATTCTTTTCAGCAGCACGTGGTACTTTCTCCAAAAAACCCCACATCCTAGCCAATACAGCATGCTTCAGTAAATGCAAAAGAATCAAAATTTTACCATGGATATTATTATATCATGGTACAATGAAACTAGAAATCTATAGCAAAAGAAACCAGAGAAACTAAGCAAGTGTATAGAAATTAAATAACAATGGGTCACAGAAGACATTAAGGAAGAAGTAAGATAGTTCCTAGAATTTAATGATAATGCCAGCCCAACATTCCAGAACTTATGGGACACAATGAAAGCAGGCCTATGAGGGACGTTTATAGCTGTGAATGCCCACATCAGAAAGCAGAATGAATCCAAATAAATAACCTAATTATATACCTCAAAGACCTAGAAAAATAAGGACAATCCAAACCCAGAACTTATATAAGGAAGGAAATTATAAAGATCAGAGCACAAATCAATTAAATTTGGAAACTTAAAAAAATAGAAAAACTCAATGAACTACAGAGCTGATTCTTTGAAACAATAAGCAAAATAGACAAACCCTTACCCAGTCTTACCAAAAAAGGAAAGATAAGATAGAAATCTATGCAACTAGAAATTTAAAAGGTGAAATTGAAAAGCATACCACTGAGATCCAAAAATTAATAGCAACTATTTCAAAAATCTACATGCAAAAAACTTGGAGAACACAGAAGAAATAGAGATTCCTAAATACACTGACTTATCAACATTGAACCAAGAAGAATTAAAAACCTTGAATAATCTAATAACAGGTAATGAAATTAAAGTGATAACAAAAAACCTACCAAGAAAATCATGGACCGGATAGATTCACAGCCAAACCCTACAAGAACTTCGGGGAAGATCTAACACCAGTATTCCTCAAACATTTTAATGAAACTGGCAGAGTAGGAGTGCTCCCAAAATAATTCTTGGAGTCTAGAATTAACCCGGTAGCAAAACCAGACAAGGATCCAAACAAAAAAGAATTATAGGTTATTTTCTACAATGAATATAGATGCAAAAATCCTCAACAAGGTACTAGCAAACAGAATACAACAAATCATCAAAAAGATCATACACTGTAACTGAATAGGCTACATCTCAGAGATGCAAAGATGGTTCAATACATACAAGTCAATAAATGTAGTTCACCACATAAACAGAAGCAAGGACAAAAATTGCATGATCATCTCAATAGGTGCAGAAAAAGCCTTTGACAAAATGCAACATATATTCATGATAAAACCCTAAAAAATAGGTATAAAAGGACCTTATCTTAATCTGATAAAAGCTACTTATAATTGATCTACTACCAATCTCACATTAAATAGAGGAAAAACAGGAAGCTGTCCTCGAAATTCAGGGACAAGATAAAGATGTCCTAGAAACATTAGCTATAGCAATCAAACAAAAGAAAGAAATAAAAGGTGTATGTGAGAAAATGATGAAGTATCAATATTTACAGATGACATGATCTTCTACTTGCAAGACCCAAAAAAGTTCCACCAAAAGTCTCCTCAAATTAACAACCAAATTCAGTAATGTAGGAAGATACCAAATAAACACACTAACATTAATGGTGTTTCTATACACTATTAGTGAACTCACTGAGAAAGAAATTAGGAAAATAATACTATTCATAATAGCTTCAAGAAAAATTAAATACTTAAACATTAACCTAATTAAAGAAGTGAAAGACTTCTAAAATAAAAATTACATCAAATGAAAAAGAAAAATCGAAGAGGATATCAGAAAATAGAAAGGTAATCTTTATTCTTGGATAGGCAGAACCAATATAATCAAAATGGCCATATTTCCAAAGCAGATATATATATTTAATACATTCTCAAACAAAATATTAATATGATTTCTCACTGATCTAGAAAAAACAATCCAAAAATTCATATGGGCCATTTATGACCAATGGAACAAGAAGAGGTATAATCACTTATTATCATGGAACAAAAGAGACATAACCAGGTGAGGAGGCACAACTGTATTATCCCAGAACTCAGGAGGCTGAGGCAGGATGACCACCATGAGTTTGAGTCCAGCCTACACAGTGAGTTCAACATCAGCCTGGACACATGGCAACACCCTGTATTAAAAAAACAAAAAGAGAGACCCAGAAAAACAAGAGAAATCCTGGGTAACAAAAGCAAATTAGTAAACATCACAGTCCCAGACTTGAAACTATACTACAAAATTAAAAACCTAATCAAAAACTAGGCAACTAAAACTGACACTTCTCAGCAGTAAGAATGGCTAATAATTATAGAGGAAAAAAATGCTCAACATTACTGGCCACTAGATAAATGCAAATTAAAATGACTTATCATCAGAAAATCAAATAATAACAAATATTGGTGAGAATATAGGGAAACATTATATTGTTAGTGGAAATGTAAACTAGTACAACTACTATAAAAATCAATGTGAAGATTCTTCAAAAAATTAAAAATAGAAATTCTTTGACCCAGTTATTTCTGTTACATATATCTTCCCAAAAGAGTTAAAGTCATCATACTATAAGGTAACATGCATATGCATTTTACAGTAGCACAATTTCTAATAACTAGCTCTTGGAAATAGTGTATATGTCCATCAATAGATGGATAAGCAAAATGTAGGCATTTCTACATAATGGAGTACTACTTGGCCATAAAGAAAGATAAAATTGAAGCATTCATAGGCAAATGGATGTAACTGAAGAATATAATGTTAAGTGGAATCAATCAGACACACAAGCTTAATATTGCATGATTTCTCTTGTATGAGAAGTTATATATTCCCCTAAATTATCTATTTTGTTTCATAAATATTTTAATACATATGCTAATTTATTTCACTTATGCTACTAGTTTCTCTTAGTCCATTTAAAAGCAAGTTTTGTGCTTTTATCTACTTCTTTTCTTTTTCCAATCACACAAATCTACTTCTTTTTTTATTGTTACATTTTAGAAATTCATAATGATCACATTCATCATACAGAATTTGTATCTGTACATGTTATAATTTGATTCTTTTTTTCCCATTCCCCTACCCTCCCTTCAACTCTTCCTCCCCTCCTCATTCACAAAAGCTTTGTTTGTTTTTTCTTCTTTTCTCTTTTTTTTCCCCACTTTTCCCTTCTTTTCTTTCCCTTGCATTTATTTCCTTTCCTTTCCTTTCCATCTGGGATCTGAACAGTTAGCAAACATTTTTTCCCATACTGTGGGTTGTCTCTTCACTCTGCTGGTGGTTTCTCTTGCTGTGCAAAAGCCTTTCAACAAGATGAAATTCCAGTTGTTGATTCTTTGTGATACTTCCTGTGCAATCAGGATTTCATTCATAAAATCTTTGCACTGATGCTTTCAAGAGTTCTACCTACTCTATCTTTCAGCAAATTTAATTTTTGTTTTAATATTTAGATCTTCGATCCACTTTGATTTCAGTTTAGTGCATGGTGAAAAATATGGGTCTAATTTTAATCTTTGGCATGTGGAAAACCAGTTTTTCTATCATGATTTATTAAAAAGGCTATCTTTCTTCAAATGAATGTGTTTGGCACCTTTGTCAATGATAAAGTGGCTAAGTATATGTAGAGTCTATCTGCATCTTCTTATCCATTCCATTGATTCTCAGGTCTGGTTTTATTCCCCCTCATACCATGCTATTTCTATCATAGTAGCTTTGCAGTATAATTCAAGTCTGGGATTGTGGTGGCCCTTTCCCAGGATTGCCTTTCCTATTCTAGGTCTCTTATGGTTCCAACTGAATTTTAGGATTGTTTTCTCTAATTCTGTGAGATACACTATTGGAATTTTGATTGGAATTGCATTAAATCTGTACAACAGTTTTTGAAGTATGTCCATTTTCACTATATTGGTTCTTTCTACCCAAAAGAAAGGGATATCTTTCCATTTTCTGATATTGTCCCAACCCGCAGGTAAGTCAACGAAGACCCTAGAGGGGGTGTGGGGATGAGATAGGACAAGAGACATGAGAAATGGAGACAAGACAGGATTCTGCTCAAGTCTCATTTATTGGCAGGAAATGGTGGGCATTTATAGGGTACAGAGAAAGAGGGAGTGAAGCTTCTTGACATCAGCAAATAACTAGGCAACAATGGGTGGTCTTAGCCTAATTTCAGGGAGGTGCATGGTTTCAGGAACCTTGAGAAATAGACAAGGTATGCAGAAACAGAAGCTAAACTGATATGATAGCTACTATTATCAAACGAAGATCAGTCACAAGTCTCTCGCAGAGGTTTCCCACATGATATCCTCTTCAATTTTCTTTCTCAGAGTACTATAGTTTTCAATGTAGAGGTCTTCATCTTTCTTCCTTAGTTTGATTCCTAGGTATTTCATTTTTTGGCTGTTATTGTGAAAGGTGTTCTTTCTCTAATTTCTCTCTCAGTGAGTTTGCTATTTGTGTACAGGAAAGATGTTGATCTTCAAATGTTGACTTTGTATATAGCTATGGTACTGAATTTGGTTATTAAATCTAGAGGTCTTTTGATGGAGTTTTGGGGTCTTCTATGTAGAGTATCATGTTGCCCTATCTGCTTTTTCTTTGAAAGAGAGTCTTTTTTGTCTATGATTTGTACTCTGAGTAATGTTTTGGCCATTCTTTTAAGATTGTGATATATCTTGTATTAAGTACTGTTATTCTCTAATTATTTTATTAGTAATTTTGTTCTGTTTTTATGGAAGTAAGAAGAGTGCTTTTTAAATTTTCTTGATTATTATCTACTTGATTTACATGAAAATAAAGAAGTTAAGACCAGCCTGGACCAGACAGCAAGATCTATCTCAGAAAAAAAACAAAAAAGGGGGAAAAAAGAAAGAAAAGGTGGGGGAAGGGAAGGAAGGACAAAGAAGTAGGAAGGAAGGAAGAAAAGGAAGGAAGGAAGGAAGGTGACTCAGATTTAATTAAATCTCTGAACAAAAGATCAAAAGAAGATACTAGGACAATGTTTGGCTTAGAGTTTAATCTTTGAAAATAGTGTTCTTTCCCCAAATTCCTTATCTCAAATTGATGCAAGGATGACTAAGATATCAGCTTTGCCTGTGGATAGCTCACCATCTCTTCTATGTGCTATTAGTGGCAGATAAAAAGAAGCTTAGTATAGCAGGCAGATCAATGTCAGGACATAGATGAGTGCAGAAAATTAGGAGAGGTGATCATTCTGACCCAAATTCTAGGGAAAGTCTTCCAGTGGTGATATTTGGCCTACATCTTGGAAGATGAGGAAGAATTCACTATGTTTAGGGGAGAGGTCCATAAGTCTAGGATGAAGACATACACATGCAAATGCATACAGGCTCAAAGGAGAGGGTAAGGTTAGGGTGAAGCACGATGTCCAAATGGACTCTTCCATGAATTAGGGAGCAGATGGGGCTGGAAGATGGTCTGAGAGTTGTGGGAGTTTGAAGGGGCATTGACTCATCTTCCCACCAAAGAGAAACAATGAAAATCACATGGACTTGGTGATGATTGGATCAGATTTTCAGTTGAGAAAGATATCACTGAAATCAAGTGGGATGGATTAGAGCA
>PVJX010034155.1:0-19133 GCA_004027295.1 Dolichotis patagonum
GGCGTCCAGGGCGAAGGCCGCGTCGCATTCCGCAGCGAGGCCACAATGGGGCGGCAAGTTCCGCCTATACATTGGGGAGAGAAAATCAATATTTGCATGTTTTAAAACGTAAAACGTTCTTCCCCGGGACTCAGCTCGGGAACAGTGTGTCTGGTGTTAGCAGAGGGGAGCGCACGTGTGGGGAGGGCTGCTGCCAGGCTGCCCGGGCACTGGGGCCCCTGCAGGCGCGGGGAGGGCCGCTGCCCCTCTCACACCTGGCCTTCCAGAGACCCAGAGCTTCGGTGTCTGTGCCAGTGACGGCCTTCGAGGCGGCCTGAGGGACCCCGGGCAGGGGCTCCAGGGGAGCACACGGGACTCCCTCTCCAGTGCTCCCAGCCTGGTGCTCCTAAAGAGCCGACTTGGCCTCCTGGCCCCACCAGGACAGGAGTCAGAGGCTCTTTCACTGCGCAGTGTCCTCCCGGTCCCCACCATTCTTGGCACAGTCTGGCCGTATCCATGTGACCCTGTGCTAGGATTATTTACTTAATTAAAGGCGCAGATCTTCAATTCATTCTGGGATAACCTACTTTTTACAAATTTCTCCTTCGCCTAGTAAATAATGGCCATGAAATGCCTTGTTTGAGGTATAGTTCAGTGTTTATCCCAGTGAGCAACAAGGTGCGACAAGGACTCCAGGTACAGCAGACCTCAAGTTGTGACCAGTGTGGCGTATAAACAACTTGAATAATGACAGGGATTTTAGCTTTTACTTACCACCAGAGTCATGAGTCCTGACCCAGATGGCAGCCGCCTGTGCTCCCAGGTGGTCTCAGAGACAGACTTAACCCCCAAAGTGTTCTGGAAGGAACCCGACAGCGTCCTATCCTGCGTGGGGTTAACTGGGAAATCCTGGGCCAGTGTGTCTCTAAGGACCCTGAGATCTGCCGGCACAGAGGAGAGAGGCTACAAAGGCACGCGGAGGAGCCTGATCCTCCAATCGACAACCTGAGCTACCATGGCCCTGCGGACCTAACCTGAGCTCGTAAGTCAAGGGTCCACTGTATCTCCCTCCCTTTTCTGCACTACCGCTTCGAGTCTGTAACATCAGGTCCCCACATTAATGTCACAGGCTGCTTGTGGGAAGAAATGCGGGTGACACTGTGTGGACGTGTATTGTTCTTCCCAGACCTCCGTGCACCAGTCAGCAGAGGGGACATGGAAGTAACAAACATGCCTCCACGAGCCGGTGGCTTTGCCTGGGCTTCATTTCTCTCCCATGAGCCAACGGCAGCCTCCTTGTATAACCTCTCCTGAACAGACTCCGCCTGGCCGTCTCGTGTCCTCATGTCTGCCCACGTGGTTAAGACAGACCACGGTGTCTCTCCTAGCTTTCAGGCAAGGACAGCACATGGTCCGGCTCCTGGATCGGCAGGGGTGGGCTGTGGACACTTAGTAAGAATTGACAACCTCTGTCACCCTCCCTGTATCATATCCATATCAGATTTCAGGCTTGGGATGGGCATAGTGGAACAGATCCCAGCTGCATGCGAGGCTGAGGCAGGAGGATGGCTTGCCCAGGAGTTTGAGGCCAGCCTGGGCAACAAAGCAAGATATATCCCCCTGCCCTAAATCAGACCTAGCTGGGCATATAAAGCTTTTCCTGGTTTTCTGGCCACTTTTCCACTCAGGCCACTGTTGGTGTTCTCATTCTTCCCTACCTTCCCTGCCTCTCTCCATCCATCCCCCTGTCTTCTCTGCTACAAGATAAGTCACTGTCCTCAGCTTCTGCTAGTACATTTTTTGTCTTAACTGGAACCGGTTCCATATCAGACCTTATGCACTGAGTGACTGTTACCCCGTGGAAAGGGAGGGGAGCATAGGCAGGAGGCATAGGCTTGGCCCTGGGATCCTCAGCTCCGCCCGCCGGTTGCTGCCGCCCTGTGGCCCTGCAGCCCACCCCTGAGTGCAGGTCGCCTGTGCCAGGCGGTTCCTGTAGACACACGGTGAGCAGGGTGCTGGGGAGTGAGCCCCCAAACAGGACTAGGAGCTGAGGACAAATCTCCAGCCACCCCACCTCCACCCCAGGACACAGGGCTCCTCCGAGAAGCTCCAGGAGAGGCGGCCCCTGTCAGGCGTGGAGGTGACTGCTTATAAAGGCACCGCACCATCTACACGCAGTTCTCCCTTCTCTGCCTCCCCGTCTCCACTCCTACTGTGTTTCCTGGAATTGCTTGCACCCACATCCTTGCTAGGGCTGCTCCAAAAAAGTTGCTCCACCTCCAGAGCCCACCACAAGCCTATGTCTGGGGCCTCTGGGGAGGGAGGGAGACCAAGGCCCTGCTGGCGAGGCCTGGGCCTGCTGGGCCCTGAGGCTCAGAGCAGAATCCTCACCTGGCTGCATTTGCAGGTTCCCTGCTGAGTACTCTTCCTTTTGTTCCATCAGACTGTTGGTAAAATCTGGCTAAGGATTCACGGAAGAAAAATACAGACTCCCAGGCTGCACAGCAGCCCTGCTGACTCCGCATACCTGAGCCCCCCCCACTTGGCTCTGCTGGAACTAATGCACTGCTCCCCAGCCTCATGCAGAGCTGCAGCACCCTAGGGGCCTGGGAAGGCTTGGCTGGCCTGGGTCCGCATCTGGGGAGGCACCTAGACTCGGAGCTCACTGCCCCTGCTTAGCTCCGTCCAGCTGGGAGCTCAGCTGGGCCCTGGTGTGCCAGGACCAGATGGTCGTGGCCTCACCCCACCGGGTCCCCTTTTCCTTAATGAAAAACACCTGGTTTCCTACCACTGTCCTTTATGACACATGGCCATCGACCCTCCTGCACCCAGGTACTTAATCCTCCAGCCAGAAGATTAGCTCTCCCCCTCCCCCATTTCCAAATCTCTGCTTCTGTCCCTTTAGCTTCAAAACAGAGCTTTGGGCCATATAAAGAGAGGATTCGGCTAGCTCCCTTCTTCTCCTGCTTCCTGTTTGGTGTCAAACGTTCAGATAGCTCTTGCTGCCACTAGAAGTTTAGGGACGGAGAAATGAAACCTCTTCCCCTAGGGGGAAGGGTTAGGCATCCATGTTCTGTGGCTCTGTAAGAAATGACCACAAATAGCACCAGTGCGTCACCTCAGTCTCTTTCTGCCTGCAGTCGGGGCATAGCCAAGCCAGACCCTGCTTAATGTCCCTCCAGCCCAGCCAGGTTCCTTTCTGAGGCCGGGGTGTTCTTTCCGGCTCCCCTGGTGGCTGGCAGAATGCCAGTTCTGGAGGTTTCGGGATGAGCCCCTCTCTCTGCTTACTGGGGACCGCTCAAAGGACAGAGGTTTCTTCCGAGATGACCACTTGTGTTCCTCTCATGCTTTGAGGCCTCCTTCGGGAAGAGTGCTGTCCTTTTGAAGGGGGTCACCTGATTCACACAGGCCCATGCAGGTTAATCTCTCTTTCTGAAATCAGCTGTGCTGCATCCTGTAACCTAATCACAGGAACCCTGTCCCTTACCTACACTCAAGGAGAGGGCACCAGTCACTAAAGGTCACCTGTAACTCTGCCTGCCCCAGGGGTGCACACAGGTACCAAAGGGCTGGGGGAAGGACAGGGCGCTGACCAGGACACAGCACATTCTGGGTTAGGGAAGTCACCTACAGCATGGGAGGCCTGGGTGCTAAGGGACACACCCAAAACACGGCTGGGTGGTCACTCCTGCAGAGTACCCCTGGCCCTGAAGAGGATGCCCCAGGCCCCCTCATGGTGCCATCTCAACAATGCAGAGAAAGCCACCGTGGCAGGCAGAGAGGCCGAGGGCCACCAAAGATTTTTTTTCTTGTCCGTGCTGGGGATTGAACCCAGGGCCTGGTGTCTGCTAGGCAAGCACTGGACCACTGAGAAATGCTACAGTGTCAAAGCTGTCCCACTCCCGGCTGCTGTAAGGATGTCCCGTCCAGGAGAGCTCACAGCCTCCCCCTCGTATCTTCTGAGATGCCTGGCATGGTAACCCCAGGCAGAGGCCAGGATGTGCACAGGTGTCCACCACTGGCCCCCCTGAGACACCTCGCTTCTCCCGGACCACCCCACAGGAACTCAGCCACACCTGTGGGTAAGGCTGCAGGGACCTCGTCCTATCTGGGTCCAGGCTGAATACAGCCATGGTGTCCAGGTCATGAGTTACTAGAAGTGACATAAGGCCGGGCTGCACCCCTGCCTCAAGCACCCCACCCCACCCCAGCCCAGCACACAGGGAGGGGGAGCTGAGCCAGGGCCCACTTGGATCATCTGGGTCACTTGGGTGGCAGTGAAGTGGCTGCCTACATGGGCTCTATTTCCAGCTGTGGCTCCCAGGCTAATTAGGGTGCCCCCCCATCCTAGGAGAGAGGCTGGAATGTGAGCACTGGACTAGGGAGCCCAGCCAACCAGCGGTGAGCTGTGGTCACAGACACCCACGGGGGCTGCTTCATCCGACCACAGCCAGGGCTCTGCCCTCCCCGAAGAGCCCAAGTCAGCCAGAGGGTAGGTCTTCCCCGCTTCCTTTGGTCTGTTTTTCTTGACACTTAAAATGACTCCATTGCAACTTAACGATATCACTGGGTGCTAGTTGGACCTGAATCAGGTCTCCCCAGAAGTCAGCTCAGCTCACCCCAATCACAACACCAAATCACAGCACCTCAGCGACCTAATGCTCTTCCCACCTGGACACCTACCTACACCATGGCATCCTCCTTCCTGTTTGTGTGCCCCAGCTTACACCCCAGACCTCTCACCTGCACCATTTCCCATCAGCCTCTGCCTGGGCCACAGTGACCGTCACCTCTCACCTTCCGGCAGGAGGCACACGGGCTCCCGTGAGCAGTCACTTCCTCCTTCCCCATGTGTTTAGGAAGCAGCCTCCTCTGGGCGGCCCAGGAACTCAGCAGTGGCGCAGCCTAGGTGCTGATTATCGTCAGGGAGATTACCAAGCTCTGCGATCATACTGCCCTTCTGTCCACCATCCCTCAACAGCCCAGAGCCTACCGGGCCATGACCACACTCCTGAGGCTGATTCTAAAGGCCTGCAGGGTCTGCACCCAGCTTTCCACTTCTCTCTTTCCTAAGTGCAGCCTCAGCTCTGGGCCCATGGACCAAACATCGGATGCCTTTACCTGCACATTTAGCAGGTGCTATTTAAGATTTATAGAAGGCATTGCTGGGTGGGTTCTTCTGAATTCCCTTGGAAAATGCTCCTGTTCCTCAAACTCTCCTGCAACCAGCAGCACCATGTGACCAACCCTGACGGATGGAAGGCAAAGTAGCTGCTGAATGAAAGGACACTGTTTGTAGGAAGAATTTTGTCCTCCTGCTTTAAAACTGACATGTTGGCAGTAATAGCAGCAGTTAGTTAAGAGCATGGGAGGAAGATGAGGAGAAATGAAGAGATTTCAGCTCTAATATTCTTAAACTGATGAAATTACACTAGTAACTGCCTACATCTAGATTTCTTGCTATATATGAAAAAAAAAACCCAAACTGTCCAAGTCTCCAAGGTGTAGGTTTCTGCTCTGTTTCACACTCCTGACTGAATACACTCTGTTCTAAACATCTATATGTTTAATTCATTTGCTTCTCAAGAGTTCTGTGACGTGGAGGATCCTTTTAACCTCATTTTAGAGGTAAGAAAACTGAGGTTCAGAGCATGGCCTATTGTTGGGTGGAGGTTGGATCCAAGTATTCCAGGGCTGCTCTCTAAACCATGCAGCCCTACTCGGGAGGCTGAGGCAGGAGGATCTTTGCAAGTTGGAGACCAACCTGGGCTACAAAGTGAGCTCAAGGCCAGCCTGAACTGCATAGTGAGACCCTGTCTCAAAAAGACAAACAAAAACAAACAAGCAAACCATGCAGCCCCATCTGCCCACCTCAAGCCCTCCCAGTCCTCTGTGCCTTTGCAGAGGACGTCTTCCCCGCATGCCTGCTCCAGCTCAGCACTCGCCTCCCCAGGAAGCCTGCCTTGACCCAGCTCCCTCTCGTCCCAGCACCCGCCATGCCAGGCTGCAATTGCTCCTCTCTGTCTCACTTGCTGTGCCCATGACAGCAACTGCAAGCTGTTCCTGGCATGGTGGGCAGCAGGCAGACATGCACACTGCTCTGGTAGCCAGCCCGGTGTGAAAGCCCAGCTGGGCAGGAGGGGCTCCCCATCCATGGCAGGAGCCTGCACCCAGAATCAAGGGACCTGCAGCCCCCAAGGTCCCTTCCTGTCCAAGATCCTAGTAGTCCGTGGCCAGTTGTAATGTCCTGTCCACCCAGAGGTCCCTGTCGTCCTGAGCCCCAGAGCCAGCAGTGGGAATGTGACTTTAGGCAGCACCTTCCCTTCCCCAGGCCTCAGGACTGGCCGTAGCGTAACAGTTGCCTACGAGGCCATTGGAAACTCAAGGAGGTGATACCCTGAAGGGGCCGGTGGGCCATGAAAGCTGTTCCTGTCCCTGTCACATCCCTCAATTCTGCTCCTAGCAGCCTGGGCTTATTCTGCATCTCGCTTCCCCTGGCCCGCCCATCCCACACGCCCCCTCTCCCAGCCCAGCAACTTCCGGGCATCCAGCTCCATTGGGCCTCTCCAGGGGCTCCTGTCAAAGGCCCCTGTGTGCGCCTGAAGCCAGCGGTGACCAGCCTCCGAGGCTGCCTGGCAATCGCTGCGCTTGGCTTGGCCGGCCATACAGACTTCCCCAAACCCAGCTATTTCCTGTCCCTCTGCCACCCCATCCCAGCTGCCTGGCCCCTCCCTGGGCACAATCCTGCCACACAGCTCAGGCCGCTCCCTGGCTCCAGGCCAGGGCTGGGGGAGGGGAAACAGTCCCGGGAAGGACAGGACAGTACTCAGCCAGCTCAGGGGCCCCTGTTCCCAAGACACACAGACATTGACCTTGGTCCCTCGTCCTATAGATCTTTACAAGCTCACATGGCTGGGACCCCAGCCCTCTCAACAGAAGAGGTGCTGAGTGTAACCCTGACCGCTATATGGCCTCAGGAGAATTGCTATCTCTGGGCCTCTGTTTCCTGGTGTGTGAACAGGAGCTTGGTTCCCATCCCCATTACACTCATTCTTCATCCATTGCTTGGGGATCTGACCAAGAGCAGATAAAATCTATGGAGAAATCTACCATCCCAAGAAAAGGTAACAGAACGGAAAAGGTGACAATACCTCTCACACCCGGTCTCTGCCGCCCTGCAGGGTGACTTTCCCAGCCTTGTCACAGTCCTTGTGTTTGGGCTCTTCCCTCCCAAAACCCAAATCTGACCTTGTAACTCCCCTGCTCACAACTCCTCAAAGACTCCCTGTTCTTTGGCACGGTGTTCAAAGCTCTATCAGGGCTCCTAGGGTGCTGGCACCAGATACCAACTCCGAATACCCTGGGCTCTCAGGCAGGCCCTCAGGAAAGCAGCTCGGCAACCCCACATGAGCACTGGAGACTGAGGAGCATGAGTCTCTCACCCCTTCCAGACAGCCTGGGGACCCCTCCTCCAAGAAGTCCTGTCTGGTCCCTGCTGTACCCATTGCTCAGATTTTCCCTGTGGAGGAACTGGCCACAGACTATTCTAATTACTCATGGATCTGTCTCAGTACTGCATCCTAGGACTCACTGGCCACAAGGCAGCCCTGAGGGAGAAGCAGGCTGGGTTCAGGGCTGAGGAAGCACTGGCCAGGTGGTGGAGTTGGTGTGTGTGTGTGTGTGTGTGTATGTGTGTGTACTGGTGTGGCAGCCCCTGGCCATCCTACACCATCTATCAGAAACCACATCAGTCAGAACAAAGCTTCTTGCTGCTTTATTGAAACCCTTCCCAGTCACACAAAAAGCAATGACATGAGGTGTGGCAGGAGCCTCCCGAGCCCAGGCAGCCTCTCCCTGCACCCTGACGAGGACCCGAGGACCTGTGCTGTGGCCCAGTCCCCACCGCAGGGAGGCGTCTGGACAGCACTTCCCGCTGTGGCCCCCACACCCACAGGCACGGGGCTGCGTCTGAACCACAGAGAATGGATGTGTGTGTCTTCATGCACCTGACCAGTGTGGGTCCACTCCAGCACGGCCCTGCCTGAGTCAGGGCGGGATTTTGCCTGGCCACAAGCCCTGGACAGCACTGCCTGACCTCCGCCCTGAGCGGCCTGGCATCGGATGGACTGACACCTGGTTTTTCCAGAGGACTTCGGGCGAGGTCGCCCTGGCATGGAATCCAGCACTGTGACCACACTGAGCCCGAGCCAGGGAGCAGCCAGGGCAGCGTTTGACTGTGGGCAGTGCCACCTGCTATAGCAAAACAATCGTGTGGAGTGACTATTTGAGTATGGAGACGACTATACAGGCTGACAGCCAGCGACCCGTTAACAATTCTCCGTCCACTCCGAGGAATTCACAACTCTCTGGCCACTAGGAGGCAGCCAAGAGCAGAGCTGGGGGCCAGGTGACGGGTTAGTTTGAAATGAAGGGTTTGGAAGATACTTCCATTCTTTATTGAATTTTATCACTATTCTATTTATTGTTATCCTCAGTAACAGATGGTTGGCTGCGTTGCTAATTGTTTAAGCAAGAGAATTCATGATGTGTCTATGTTTAGGCGAGCGGGAGTGACTACTTGGTGATGACTTCACCGAGCCACCCCCTCGTGAACGGACAGCTATTTACAAATTAATGCAGAGGACTGCTGTTTGGCCAAATTATTTTACTGATCTGCCTCTTTGATTTGGCAGTTGCTTGGTGAAACTGACCGGGCTGGTAGCGGTGTAACCAGCCTCACAGTTTGGAGTGATCAGCCATCTGAAATGTAGCTGATGGGAATAAGTTGGTCAGACCAAACCTGGGGAGGGGCTCAAGGAAACCCTCCGCCCGGAGGTTGACCCCATCGTGAGCATCTTACAAGCCCTGTGCAAGGGGCAGGCCAGGGAGGGGACACAGCAGATTGTCCTGAAGTCAGCCGGGTGGGCCTCACAGGCCACGGGAGTCCCCAAAGCGAAGAAGCAGATTACAAGGCAGCTCTGCCCCTCCCGGCACCAGGGCTAGAACGTGGCAGAGGTCACACCTCTGAGTATGGGGGTGGTGCCGGGCCCCGCTCTGGAAACTTGGAAGGCAGAGAGACGGCTTCCTCGTAGGACGGCAGGACCACCTGGGAAAGACAGAGACCGGAGAGCTGAGACTCACCTAGAAGGACAGACAGCTCCAACAGGAAGTGCAGAGACCAGAAGTCCAACCTCTAGGACCACGGTGGTGAAGGTGGCAGCAGTGGCTTCTGGTCCTGCCTTTGCCTGCTCAGAGTCAGGTCCCCACACCTCGATAACATCCCACTTTCCCTCACTTTCCCTAAGGATACCATCTCAGCCCACGTGCTTGCAAAAGAATTGATTCCACCAAGCATGGTGGTGCACACCTGTAACCCTGGCACCTGAGGAATCAGGACTGCAAGTTTAAGCCCAGCCTGGACAGTTTAGCAACTCAGAGAAAGTCTGTCTCAAAATCTAAAAAAATAAAAATAAAAACGTAACCGGGTATGTAGGTCTGTGTGAAGGTCCTAGGTTCAATCCCTAGGACTACAACAGAAAAGAAAAAGAAAAAGCTCCTGGGGCAGACACAGGAGCCCAGCTTGGCCGGGCAAAATGGAATTTCATCCCACTGGCTAGAGTCATGGGTTTGGGAAAGACACCCGACCCACAGTGGACCGCTCAGATGTGCTTCCCTGGATGTCAGGGGAGCGGAGGGTAGGGAGCCAGGCTGAGGGGCTTGGCAGTCAGTTTGCCACGATAAGGAAAATGGTGCCTGAGGACAGGACTGCTAATGAGGAAAGCAGAGTCAAGAGATGGAGAGGGCGAGATCATATCTTGATATCAGGACTGGACCAGGCCTGAACCAGATCTATCCTGGACTCACAAGCTCTGTGAGCAAGTAAATTCTCTTTCTGACGAGTTAGAGACAGTTAGGTCCTTGCTACTTGCAACCAAAAGTATCTTGAGTAATACAACCCTCACGTCACAGAGTGGGAAAGTCATTTAAGCCAGGCACACTCTGCAGTCAGCTCTTCTAAGCCGTTCCTGTCTTCGGCCTGATAAGCCCCCTTCCCCTTTCCCAGCTGACTGTACCCACTGACCATGCAAGGGTCCCCTCTTGAGGAAGCCTTCCCTGGCGCCCCAGGTGCCTCCTCTGTCCCTGTGCCTCACATCAAGTTGTAATGGCACCTACACCTGGGTCCTCCTGGACTCCGTGTGCCTCTAGGGCAAAAGGAGGATCTTGGTCTCTTTGTACCCAGGATTGGCTACAAAACCAAAGAGCAAGAACCAGTAAAAGCTGAGTGAATGAATGAATGAAGTATTCTACTCTCAGAGCTGCAAAGGTTCATGATTCATCTTAAACGTAGAGGAACTGAGGCCAGAGAGAGAAAGCATCTGAGCACAGTACGAGAGCAGAGCGGGGAGCAGGGACTGGACAGCAGCCGGGCTCACCTTCGGGGGACTCTTGGAGTCGCTCGTCTCCGAGGCCGAGTTCATGTACTTAATGAATTGGTAGCATCTCCACACGCACTTGAACATGTAGACCTGTGGAGGGGCAGGGTCAGCTGTGCTGTGCTGTGCTGTGCTGTGCTGTGCTGTGCTGTCCTCCTGCTCACTGCCCAGAAGCCTGAGCAGATGCCAGCTCCTCCTAAGGGGCCAGCGCTTTCCCACCCTCAGCCTGCGGGCAACGGTCCTGCAGATCCTGCCTGACAGCCCTGGAGACACGGGGCTCACTACTGCAGAGGCCCCTGGCCACTCGGAGACAGAGTGGACAGTGGGGAACGTCCTCCTCAAAACTGCCTCTGCTGTGTTGTTTTTCAAAGTAAACAACAGAGCAGTGTGTGCAGTGTGGGTGCTCATAAATGAAGAAAACAAAAGCAGGGCAGGAGACATTAGGGACACACATTGCTGCCCCCTGACAGCCAGGCACGGCGGGCCTGGGGACCGCAGTGTCGGGAAGGGGTCACCCACCTTCAGGATGAGGACGCTGATAAAGGCGACGGTGAAGATGAGCATCATCTGCACGAACCGGCTGCGGGCCACGCCCTCCGGGCTCGGGAAGTAATTCTGCAACAGAGGCGGCCACCTCACCTCTGAGCTGAGGACCTCCGGCAGCACCCAGCCGTGGAGGACAAGGAACCCCCATCCCACACCCACAGGAGCACGGGTGACACAGCCATCACCCAGGTCACTGGCCACAGCAACCCTAGGAGGCAGCTGTGACCCTCAGCCCCATCTTAGCAGGTGGTCACATCAGGAAGCAGGGGTGGCTGCTGCCTCCGGGGTCCCCGCCCCTGCTGGACACCACTGGACACCACCCAGAAAGTAGCGTTGACTGCCCGTGATGCCCTGTGTTGTTACTGAAGGAAAGCCTTGGCCGGTAGGAGCCACCTAGCTCTGTCACCCCCAGGAGGTCACACCCAGACAGACTCTCTGAGCAGAAAACCTCTGGGGTGGTTGGCAAATACGTCCATGGATTCTGGGACGCTCCTTCCTCCTAAACGTGGAACTCGTTTCCCGCCTCTGAGTTTTAGCGACTCATTTCCACCCAGGTACGTGGCAGAAGAGAGTGACGTACAGGACACGGCCATACAGGGCGCTGCCGTCTGCTCCTCCATTTCTCCCTCTAGACTGATCCTCAGGGTGGGAGGCACCAGCTGCCATCTCCTGGGGACACTCAGCAGTGCTACTAAAGGGCCACACACGAGGAACTGGGGCCAACAGACACAGGGGCTGCACAACTGCCACCTTGACTGCCGCCTCCGGGGAAACTGAGTCAGGCCAGCCACTCCCAACCCCTGATCCTCAGAAACCACAGGGAATAACAAATTTTGGTGTAACAATTAAAAAAGAAAATTAGCATTACTTCCTTGTGTGGCTCCCAGCCCGGGACCCTCGGATCAGGCGGGGCTGCCCCCAAAGCCGTCCTTTCCTTGCTGGGCTGCCTCCTTTTCTGGAACTTGCTTCCCTCACTCCTTACAAGTTTCTTCCCAAGAGTGCTCCCTCCACAAAGCACTCACACGAGTCTGTTCCTCCGGGAAACCCAGCCCGAGACCCAGGGCACAGAGAGGTGAAGTAACTTGCCCAAGGCCGCACGGCCCGGCTTTATGCAGACTCACCATGTGGTTCATGGACTTGAAGTTAAGATAGGTGGGCACTTCCATGTAGGAACTGCAGAGGGTCAGGACGCTGAGGAAGAAGTCCAGCAGCTGCAGGGTCATCAAGGGGACCTTGGAAGGGCCCTGGGGAGGACAAGAAGGAAGAGAGAGGGTGAAGGGAGGCCCTGCCACTGCGGGTAGATCTGCTGGGCCGGGGACATGGCGACTCTCCAGTGCACTGTCCACAGACAGAAAGGGACGCCCTCTCTGAAAGGAACAGGCACTTCTCAGATGAAGAACAAACGGCAAATAAGTGTATGAAGAAAATGTTCAACATTGTGAGTCACTCAAGAGATGCAGCCTAAACCACACTGAGATTCCACCTCACGCCAGAAAGAATGGCTGGTATCTGGAAGGCAACCAAAAACAGATGCTAGAGGGGCCGTGGGGAAGAAGGAACCCTTCTCCACTGTTGGTAAGAAGACTGGCGCAACCACTGTGGAAATCAGTGTGGAGATTCCTCAAACAACTAGGACTAGAGGTTCCATTCGACCCAGCTGCTCCCCTTGTTGGTAATGAATTAAAAACAGCATGCCATAGTAATAAATGTGCAGCATGTTTACAACAGCACAGTTTGTAAGCGCTAAATCTTGGAAACAGCCCAAATGCCCATCAGCTGAGGAACACATTTTTTAACATGTAGTTTTTAAACATAATGCAGTACTACTCTGCCATAAAGAAGGCTACACTTGAGACATTCATAGCTAAAGGAATGCACCTTGAGGTTGTACTTCGAAGTGAAATAAGTCAGATACATGTGTATAAACATTGCGTTGTCTTTGTGGTATGAGAAAATGAAAGTGTAACTAAGAAACGAAATGTATGGTGCAAATTGTGCAATGGGAAAACATTACTCAAAGGAAGGGGAAACTGGGGAGGGGAAGAGAGGACGGAAGAAAAGGAAAAGAAAAAAGTATGTATGCAGAGAACAGAGCCAAATTCATTGTAGTTAATGAGAATAAAGTGTTATAGATGATGCTGATTTTATGCCAAATCAAGAGACAGCATGACAAAAATTGCAGGTGTAATTGGTTTTGGTTTGGCATTGAGTTGCAGCAGTCTCTGCTCAACAAAATAGAAAGTTCTAAGTAGGCAACAGTGTTTTGTAAGGTGGGGATGAGGAAATAAAATAATAATTTTTAAAAACCTGATTGTTTACCAAAAAAGAAAAAGAAAAAAAGAAGGGGACACCTTAGTGGTCATAGCCAGGGATGGGGACAGACCCAGGACTAGAACCAGGGACTCAAGGACAACAGTCAGGCACTTGTGAAAAGTGACTCCAGAGGGACCACGGCATTGACTGTCACCCCACCTCGGTCCTGGCCGCCTCTGCTGCCTTTCCTGAGGCTGGGGCTGGAGTCTCGTGGGCTGCAGGTAGGGGCGCTTCCAAGGTCCCCCTCAGAGTCGTCCGAGACAAGCGGTGGGACACGCACAGGCACAGCCCCCAGGGAGGACACGCAGGAGACCTCGCCTCAGGACGCCAGCCGGGCCAGGGCCTCTGTCCCCGCTCCCCACTGCCCTGCCTGCTGGTACTCACAGACCGCGTCCGGGAGGCAAACTTGAGGCAGGCGGGCAGCTCGATGTAGGAGCCCAGCAGAGTGAGCAGGCACAGCAGGTAGTCCATGATTTGCAGGGACAGGAAGGGCAGCAGCAGCTTCTCCCGATTCTGCAAGGCAGGCCCCGCCCACACTGTCACCGTGGCCACCACGGTCTGTGTGTCCCCTCCCTCCCAGGCTGCTGAGCCCTCCCGCACACACCTGTGTCCACAACTTCTCTAAGTGACTCCCCGGGGTTAGGGAGCGGTCTCTGTGTCTCAGAGGACCTCAGGGACCGTCCCCTTCTATCAGGGCTCTCCAAGAAGGACCCGGCTCAATTTGCCCCAGGAATCCAGCATGGAAGGACTCTGTGCCCACCGGACAGAGGAGAAGGGACCCGAGGGGACACCCTGGGAAACGGACACCAGGTAGCATCCAGCAGATGACTAGGAACAGGCCAGAGAGCAAGGGCCGGGCCCTGGAGTCAGAAGGGTCAGCGCAAGCTCGGGTTGGCAGGCTGCCCCGGTGTCAGTGACCTTCCTACGTCCGCTACTGCTGGGTGCATGAAGTCATAGCCCCAGGGCTGGAGTCCTGTCCTTCAACTGAGAGTGACCGTACTCCTGCATATGCAGCCACAGGTGGGGATAAATCCCAGAAAGGATGGTTTTCTAGTATATTATATGGGTGTCTAAAACTACTCAGGAAGTGACAGGGACAACCCAACTGAAACAGAATCTGTGGGGACAGCCTCCTCCACTTTCTTAGCAGGACCCTTCGATTTTCTGCAGGAACCTCTGCAGCCATCCTGTGCAATGAGGACTTGAAGCTGAGGTGGATGGGGCCTGGGTTCCAAGACAGAGTGGGCTAGCAAGGGATGAATCACAGCTTTCAGGTAAGGTGGAGACATTCCAGAACAGCACCAAACCATCACCGACTCTGCCACCCCACAGTGCTGGGCCAGAACACTTTTCCTGGGGGCAATATGGTGTGGCTGCCTCTTGCCTCCCTGGGCCCAAGGGTCTTGCCTGCCTCCGTCTCCTCCAGTCTTCCTTTGGGCCAGGACCTGGGGCTGTCACACTGGGCTCCCTGTCTCTCTCTGGACCTGTTCCTCGGTGAGACAGGAGCTCTGGGATCTCGGACCAGCTGACCGCTGGGAATCGTGCTGGATGCAGCTGTACTGTGACGGTCTGGCTCCCATCCCTAGCGACAAGGCCACTGCTGTCCCCTCTCCCCAGCCTCAAAGCCACCCTTTCCACTTTTCTCTTTCAAAATCCCTGCTTGCGCTGGCAGTGTGACAGGATGTGGGTACCAGCTAGTGCCTCCGTGTCAGTGACCAACGCACCAAGGAGCCCTCCGGGGAAGGAGGCTCCCAAAGGAGGCTGTGAAGACCCCTAGGGCACCGACTGGGCTCCCCCAAGGCCCACGCCTGGTCCTCGGCAGGCGGGCCGAGGGGGCAGGACCGCAGCCGGGGCTCCCCCATCCCCCTTCCTACCTTGATCACACCGACCAGCAGGCTCAGGCTGATGGCAAACAGCATGGCGATGAGCAGGAAGCTGGAGACCAGGTCCGCTGAAGGAGAAGGCAGGCGGGTTGGGGTCCAGGGTGCCATGGGACCCCGGCAAGGCTCCGAGGACCACTGTGGGAACTGCTCGCATGGGGTCATGGGAGTGAACAGGGAAACCCAGCCTGCCTCATGCGGCCCCCAGCCTTGAGGGGACAAAGACCCAAGAGCACTTCAGGGCGTAACAGAGGCCCGGGTGGAGGGCCAGCTAAGCCCACTTCAGCCTGGGGCATCCGGGCAGGTAGCCTGGAGGAGTGGCCCGTGAGTGACAGGAGTGTGGGTGACAGGGGCTGAGGGACGGGGTGGGCAGCAGGGCTGGAGTGAGGTGCCAGATAGTCAGGGAGGCCACAGGGCCGGCGGACGCTCCCACTTCCCCCTGGTGTGCTGGGCAGAGCGCAGTGCCGCCTTTATGGGCTGAGTGCCATCCTCTGCTGTCACTGCCAGGCAATGCCGGGGGACGAGAGAGGCCACCCAGCGGGGCAGGACCAGACCCCAGCCTCCGGCCCCAGCCAGGCCCTACCGATGCGGAGGTAGAGAGTCTTGGAGAGTCTGCAGGAGGCCTTGCCGTGTGCCACCTCCACCGCATGCTCAACGAACAGCAGGACGCTCATGACCTGGGGACAGAGTAGGGCACCGTCAGGCCTGCGCTCAGGGTGTGGGGAGGTGGGAAGCCCCAAGAAAGTGGCTTAGACCGAGGGACAGCTCCCACTTATCACTCTGGTCCTTCCGCTTGCCGGCTGTGCTACCTCAAGCACGTTACTTGACTTCTTCGTGCCTCTGTTCCCCCTTCTGCAAAATGGGGCTAATTCTAATAGCTACCATAGGCGTCTCTGTGAAGAAAGACTCAGAGTCGGGCTCGACCCTCAGGAAAGGCTGTTTGTGATCACGATGGACTGTCTGGCCCCATAATAACTCCAGGCTCTGACGCCCGAGCCTCATAGAAGCCATCAGCACAGGCCTGGGCAGCGGGAGAGGACCTGTCCCTGAATCACAGTGGACAACCTCATCTGGCCCCTGCGATGATTATCCCCTCCTTTAGAACAGGCGCTCTACCTTTATTAATAGAACCCAACCTACATTGGCTTTCTAGGCGGCCTTGTACTGGCAACTCATGCTCAGCTGACAGACAGCCACCGTCTGTTTCCCCTGGCTGACCACGTGGGTTTTTCTTTTTTTCGTTTCTTTTTTAGCTCAGACACAGGTCTTGATTTGTCTTCCTGCCATGGTACTTCCTGTTCAGGTTCTGAAAGACCCTGCACGGAAGACAGATGGAGACTGGCTCTGGAGTCCTACGGGGATGGATTTGAACCCAGCTCACTGTGCGGCCTTGGGCACGTCACTTTACCTGCCTGAGTTTTCTCTGGGAAGGGGCACACCGGGAGGCCGTGGGGATAAACTGCACTGTGTCTGCAAAGCACTGAGCTCAGGTACCCGGAAAACAGAATCAGCTTTGCCGCTGCTGCGGGTTTGCAGGAGCCACCGAGCAGGGCTCCCGCCGGCCGCCCCTCCCCCACAGAGGGTCCGGGAAGGCTCTGCTCACAGGAGCCAGGTGCATGTACCCACAGGAAGCAGCCTGGAGACAAAAGCCACTCCCTTAGCTCCAGGGGCGGAAGCCCCATCTCCTCTCCTCCCAGTTTCACTCTAAGGAGAGAAAGGGAAAGGCAGGCAGATGATAGTCCAGCCCAAGTCTGAAGTCGTTGCCCTACGAGGTGGTGAGCTCCCCGTCACTGGGGCTGTGGAAGCAGAGCACAGATGAGTTGCCACTCAGCTTAGAAAGGGCGCGTGTGCGTCTGCCAGGTGCATCATGAGGAGACCTTTGAAGTCCCAGGAACCCAGCACTACCTGAGAGGCAAAGCAAAGCTCAGAATCAGGCGACATCAACTTCCGCTTCTAGAAAGGGCCGCCCTCCATTTGTTTTATGAAATCCTCTGGCTGGTGACCTGGGAAGGGGCTGGAGAGGGCTTGGCACAGTCTGACTTCGTGCCGAGGGACCTGGGCTCAAACAGCCAGAGACTGGCTTCATCGTCCCTACCCCACTTCTCCGGTGAGGTAACGAGCCCCAGAGAGGTCCTGGAGCTTGCCACAGCCTCCCAGCCAATCCTCTCTAGGACGGGGATTCACAGCCAAGTCAGTGTCCCCAGCCCTGCACTGCCTGCCCTGCAGCCCCTGCCCCTGGGCCTGACCGCCTGTCCCCAGCCCGCTCCCAAAGTGAGACACAGATGCCAGCTCTCTCCTGCAGAAGCCGGAGAGCAATGCCTGGCCCAGCCTCCTTCCCCCCACTTCCCCTCCTCAGCAGCCCTGGCAGGCTCGTGCTCCCCACAGAGGGCAGCAACCAGCCCAAGGCCACACACAAGGTGACCTCAAAACCTCCCCCAGCCTCAGCACAACAGCGGTCCCTGCCCCGGGAAAGGAGAGGCTCAGCTCCTGCACCCCCAGTCCCTGAAGAGGGGGTGAGAGAAGCTGACTCCTGGGCTCCGACCTGTGTACCAGGCTGAGGGCCAGAGGCTGAGCCCAGCCACCCCCTGTGTCGCCCGGCTGGTGACAAGGACCCTGCTGCCTCTGCTCCCCAGCCAGAGAACCTCTCCAGGCTGGGCTGGGGACACTGGGTGCAGCTCCTGATATCACAGCCACCTGTCCTCTCCCCACAGCAGCCATCTCTACCCTGGACACTAAGAGCTCAAGGCACAAGGCAGGGGCCAGGAGGTGTCAGCTTCCTGGGAGGAGGAACCACCTCCACCTGCACCTGAACAAAGGCGGTCAGGAGGCTAGGGCTCCTTCACACTGGGAATCACACGCAGGGTGACATCACACGCAGGGTGACATCACACGCAGGGTGACATCACACGCAGGGTGCCGGGGCCTCCCGCTCACGAAGCCACCAAGCTGTGCATTGGAAGACAGTGTGGCTCCTCCAAGTCCCCAAGCAGATCCGGACCTGGGGAGAGGTCCAGGCCCCAAGTCTGGGTCTCCAGGCCATCCCGTCACGCAGACCAGGCCTCTCTCCTCCACAATATCCAGACAGCCTCTGCCACCCACATGTCCCCCTCCCCCATCAGCTCACCCCTGCTCCCTTACTGTTTGCGGGCAGCTGTGCCTTAGAGCTGGGGCTGGCGTCAGATGGCCCTGGGCCCAACCCAAGCTCTGCTCTGAGTCAGCCACTAACCTCTCTGGGCCTCAGGCTCCTCACCCAGGGGCTGGGGGTGATCACCAGACCCGCCTTGGCCCCACGTTTGTGGGAGGCAAAAGGGCAGGACAGGTGCTGTGGGCCAGCACTGAGGAGCAGCGGCCTCCTGCAGGGGCCTCGTTCACCCCCAGAAACTCTGAGCACCTACTGCTTCCGTCCGTCTAGATCAGCCACCACGCTTGTCTGCAGGTGTCAGTCTCCAGGGAAAGCCAAGGTGTGAACAGACCATGCCCTAGAAGTAGGAGCTTTCCAACAGAAAAGAGAAAGAGCATCCCAGGAAGTGGCAGCATCATGTGCAAAGGCCCAGGGGAAGCTACCAGTGGGGAAGTGAGGCCCAGAGGGAGACAGAGACCAGCTAGCTCCCAGTCACCCAGCACGATGTGCGCAGTCACAACCTGCTCAGCCCCCCCAGCTTCACGCTGGCCGCCCGGGGCCTCTCAGCCCTGTCCTCTCCACTCCACTCTCCATCCCCCCCCATTCCTCTGCTCCTCCTTGGTCTCAATTCCCCATTCCGCTTCCCTAAGCTGAGCAAGGGTGGAAATGACTCAGGCACAGTAGACGTGGTTTCTTTGCTGGTGGCTCTGTGATGCAACCCGCAGCTTGGGCTCAGAAAAGCAGGGTTCATGCAGGAGGGGACAAAGACGGAGGGGATAATGGGGCTGGGTGACACTGAGCTTGGCCAGGGTGACAGTCAGGCTGATAAATGGAGGGACGTGTTGGGCAGGAGACCGACAA
>PVJX010034156.1:0-19139 GCA_004027295.1 Dolichotis patagonum
AATTATAACAGGAGACTTTAACACACCATTGACCCAAAGGGACAGATCAACTAGACAGAAAATCAGCAAAGACATAACAGAACTGAATCACACCTGTGAACAAATGGACTTGATAGATGTATACAGAGTGTTCTATCCAACAACATCAGAATACACCTTCTTCTCAGCAGTACATGGGACATTCTCTAAAATAGACCATTTACTAGCCCACAGAACATATTTAAGTAAATGCAAAATAATTGAAATTATCCCATGCATGTTATCGGATCATAGTGCTGTGAATCTAGAAATTAATGATAAAAGAAATTGCAAAAAACCTACAAACACATGGAAACTGAATAATACACTCTTGAGCAATCAGTGGGTCACAGAGGAAATTAAAGAAGAAATTAAACAATATCTACAAGTAAAAGAAAATACAGAC
The DNA here is from genome assembly GCA_004027295.1 of Dolichotis patagonum. NCBI lineage: Eukaryota > Metazoa > Chordata > Mammalia > Rodentia > Caviidae > Dolichotis > Dolichotis patagonum. Next base: position 425 of record PVJX010034156.1, read on the forward strand.
ACGACTTACCGTATTTTGTGGAATGCAATGAAAGCAGTCCTCAGAGGAAAATTTATTGTCTGATGATTTATATAATGTGTAAACTACATCCATTAGGTCCTTTCTACTGAGAAAATTGCCTCTCAATGACTGTATTGTACTAAAATTCAGATTCTATAATACAGCTTGCCCATAGCTTGATTTTTTTTTCCAGGAATCAAACTCAGAACCTTGTGCTTGGCAGGCAAGTGCTGTGCCACTGAACTATATCCCTGACCCTGATTTTTTAAATAATGATTAACACATATTGTACAAATTAGTGAGATTTCCATGCATGCATCATGTATGCTCTGATGTCCATCCAACTTTGTTTTCCCTTCTCCTTTCCCCTTTTTCTTTTTTCCCCCAAGATCTCATCCTACTCAGACTGGAAGAACCAATATTGTTTAAATGTTACCCAAAGCAATCTATAGATTCAATACAGTCCATATCAAAATATTAATGATATTCTTAACAATATCAGAACTGGAAAAGAAAACCCTAAAATTCATATGGAAACACGAAAGACACCAAATAGCAATGTTGAGCAAAAAGAGCAAAGCTGAAAGCATCACAGTACATTATTTTAAGGCATAGTACATGGTTTGATTTTTTTTTTTTTAGGGCTCATAATTTGTTCAGAGTCAGAGACAATAGTTAAGAATATCTCCCTAGTAAAATATGTTTTATTTGCTTACTAAATTCCTTTGACTGATTCCTTGGTTACTAAATTATTTGCTTACTAAATTCCTTCCACAAGATTAAGAAATCTTTCCTGGTATTATTTTTGTTTCCCTCAAGCATCCTGTGATACAGCTGGCTGCTATAGTTTGATCTTAAATATGTCTGAAAACACCCATGTCTTAAAGCCTTGATCTCCAGCCCATGGTACTATTGGGAGGTGGTGTCCTCTTTTTCCTTTCTTCTACCATAATAAAGCAGATTTGCTCTATTACACATTTCCCCACTATAATGTGCTGCCTTATCCCAACCCTGAGAGCAATGGGCCAATTGATCATCAACTGAAACTTCTAAAAGTGGCAACCCAAACTTTTCACTTTGAAAACTTGATTATTTCAGGTATTTTTATAGCAATAATAAAAGCTGACTAACACACCATGCAGATAGACTTTGACCAACAAAACATCTCCTTGGCCAGATGACCCAAGCAGACTTTTTAAAGCATCATTCCATCAATGGCTTAAATTGAGGAAAGGATCTCTGAGAGGTATGCAGATCAGGTTGAATGCCCTCATTTGGATTTGGAGCTACACAGAATAGTACCATGGAAGGAGGTGGTCAATAGAGACCGTATTTGCTTCACCTGAGGTAAAATGGTTAGTGAGTAGATGCTGTGATATGGTAGAAAATTAATTTGGAAGCTTTAAGTCCCAGATCTATCACTCACTAGATATCTGAGGCCCAGTTTCCCTCCTCTGTAAGATATGTGTATCCCTAGCCCTAACTTGCCACTCTGATTTATCTTTTTTTTTTTTTATCAGTACTGGGGATTGAACTCATGACCACACACTTACAAGGCAGGCGTTTGTGCAGCTGAGCTAAATCCCCAGCCCTACCACCCTGATTTATAACACAGTATTTCTAACCTCTTGCTTACATGCTGCTGACATAATGAAATCTGATATAGATATAGATATAGATATAGATATAGATATAGATATAGATATAGATATACATAGATATATTTTTTTACTTCAATATCGATTATGTTTTTTCTTGCTGGCATATCTATTTTCTTCATGTTCAGATGTCTGAAATTTCCCTCTTTTTCAAAGTCTAGTTTAAATGTCCTGTTAAAATGAAACTTTTCTAAATTCTACCAAACAGAGCTGATTTTTTTCTCTATGTTTTTGTCACTTTTGGAGGCTCTTGATCATGTTTTGTATGCCCTTCCTTGGGTTATATTCATTTTTACACTGCTTTTCTCTTCCTTCTCAGCTACAAGCTCCTTGTGAGAAACATACTATCTGGCCTATTGTTGTTTCCCTTTTTGATGCTTAGTGTCATGCTATGTTTAATTGGATTGAATGAGAAAAGGAGGCCAAAACTTGTGGACTTGTCTGGGCCTTTTTGTCTTCTCAGGCTGGAGGGACTCAGTTTATTTGACTGGGTCTCATTTAGCCTAAGGTAATATGGTATACAGGGCTGATGGCTTCCTCTAGCCATTCTATTTGGGCTATTCTGTATTCTTCAAGGATCAGGTTGCCTCCTGCTAGATGGATGCACCCTGAGGATTTTATAGATTAAATACATTTTTAAAAAGACTATCAAAGAGAATCAAACCAAACCAACTTCAAAAATGCAATTGCAAGGGGAAATATCCAAACAATCCAGATTTTATTTGATTTACAGTTAGGAAGTATATTGATTCCTTTTTTGTCTGTCTCAGTTATTGCGTATGACCTTCTTCATTTCTACAGCAATGTCCATTCTCTTCATATTTTAGTCCCTGTGAGCTTATTTAGTGAGAAAACCAGTAGAATAAATTTGTACTTTGCTACACATGGTACAATGAAAGTCACAAAATAAATTTCATAAGTAGCTTTCAGTTTTCAGCATCACTGATATATCTTACACATTGATTTTCTAGATTGTTTTAGCAATGTTTAATTATCAAGATTTCTTTACAGTGTTACTTATGCAACTGGGTGGATAAAAAAACATCTTCAGCTAACACAGAAAAATCTTCAGCTAATGCAGGACTTTGAAATGTGGTTGCATGCTGGACAGTCTAGTGCTAAGGATTTCTCATAAGTGAACCTCAAAAATATTACCAATGTGGGTGAAAAATTTCATGGATTCATGAAGTTCTTGCTCTCTATACAGTCAGCTATCCTCCAATTGAGTCCTAGATTTGAATACATTACAGCAATTACTAATAAACCCAAAGGATTTGATCTTTCAGACCATTGTCCTGACTGTATTATTCACACTAGAGTACTTTATAGTGAAAGGAACACTTTGAACAAAATTCAGTTTGAGAAAAATTTGTCAAGCATCTACTATGGACTAAAACTGGATACGCATCCATTCCTTTTTTGTTTTTTGGGTATACGGAAGAGAGGAGACATATAACCAGCTATCCAAAAGGTAAAACCATAATATTCAGAATAGAGGGAGGCCAAACTTCCATGTAAAGAAAAAACGATATTTACTACATTCCATGTCCTGTCGTGGATGATATTCAAACCATGTGACTGCTCAGCGCCAAAGTGGACCTTGGCCATATGCTGTAGCAGATACCTGCAAAGCCAGCCAGTGCCTTCTAAATGATTAGCTCATGGGCAGATCTAAGGACCTCTGGGGGAGGTAGGCCAGGGTTTGGGAACAAGGAGTGGCCAGAGAGTGGGGAGGACATGAAGAATAGAATCTTTTACTATGTATTTTGAAACTATACCTCAGAAACAGCCTTCCTAGTGCAAAGCAGTAGAAAATCAAACATTACCACCTTCTGAGCCAATTATTAAGCAGAATTTAAAATGAAAACATCGTGTAACATGGAAGGGATTGACGCACACAGCTAAAGAACGAACTGAGTTTCACCCAAACTCTGTTCACTCCTTCATCTTGCAGAGCCCATTGTCTTTCATCTGTGTGGTAAAAATCCTTATTGACAAATACAGAGAAGAAGAAGAAAGATGATCATGATTTACAAAGAAAGCATTTTTGGAGCAGGGCCTTTAAAGTCACAAGGTATTTTATCATCATATCTATGCAAATATGTGTCAAGTTAGTTTGTATTCAGTCCCTAAGAAGGATCTTTTTGCCATTCTTTCCCTAGCTAGTCTTCTTTCCGTTAGTACCCTATCTTAATCAAAGAAAATGAATTTTCTTTTATTAAAATAAAAATTCTTGTGATTACGGACATAGCTCAATTGTAAACCACATACCTGGCATAGGAGAAGCCCTGGGTGCCAACCACAGCACGCACACGCACACACACACACACACAAAAGACAAAAAAGCTTTTTAATGTAGGGTTCAAAAGACCCTGAGTGAATCTATTGGACCTGTCTGACAAGGTGCATTTTTGTAGGAATATGAATCATGATTTTCTTCTAATCCTCAAAAGATTCTGTATATCTATTACATTTGAAGAAACAAAAATATTCCATAGATGCAAAATTTAAGTATTATGATGTCACATAATGTAACATTCTGAAAGTGCAGCATGTCCATTTGAATTTCAAAAGACTTAAACAGTGAGTATTTACTCTCCGGCATTTACCTATATGTTATTATCATACGAATGATACTCTCTCCACTCATGAATGATATCTTAAGCATTTTAGAGAAATCATAGAGGTTAGTGACCTCACTTCAGCAAAGGTTTACAGTACGTTAGCTGTGGCAGACCTTTCAAGACCATAGACAGTTCCAGCATATATCAGGCAGTTAACTTCAGGACCCTTTGCTCAGGTTCATCATGGCTGTTGCATACTCTTAAAATTTTGCACATGTGAATCTTTGTATCACCAGTTTTTTTCAGTTTTCAAATGAGGGTACTAATAGTGCCAACCAATTGCATTTTTAGCGGAGAGTGACTGATATAAGGTGGCAATGGAGAGGTCTACAGCAGTCCAGAGTAGTAGATCAGAGCACCCGAGCCTTTCACTAAATTCTCGTTTTCATCTCCACGTCTTCTTGCACCTAATGGTCATCACTTTTTACCAGGGACCCCTATTATTCTTTATTTGTCTTCATTCAGGGTTTCCACTGTCCTAGCAGTGGAATGAGGATAGGTGCATGGAAGAAAACAGAATGATGGGGAGCTTGCCTTGTTTTAACATAGCAAATAAAAATATCTCAGGGTTCCAGGACTACTTATTCATTTCTCATTCAAACAAGAAAAACTGAGAGCAAAGGAAAGCAACACGTCTTTTTTATGTTTCATCTAGCAAGTCTCACATTCTGAGTTCCCTAATATACTTCTGCAATACAGCTTGCACTTGTAGCCATGCCAGTGAAACCAATTATTTCTCAACCAATATACATTACTTCAAAGCCCGGTATACATCAAGCTTAGAGGGGGGTGAAAAATCATTTTACTTATAAAAATTACATTCAGTGAAAGACTAGTAAGGATTCTCTAAGTATTATTATCTATTACTATTTAACTGAAATTATGTGTACTTTTTGTGTTTAGAGTTTTTGAAAGATGAATGGACATTGCAGCGCAGTTTGAGAAGGCCATGGCAAAGTCAGTTAAGAAACATCAGGTTAGCACTTCTGCATCTTGTCTTCCAGCAACTATGCTCCCAGACAGCATCGCCTTTCATACTGATGGTTCCATCCAATATAGAGAAAAACCATATGTCTCCGCCTCTGAAGCCTTAGATGCTTACATTGGTGATTTTCACATAAGCTCTGAGCCTCCCAGTGTTAACGAGACAGAGGTTAACCTGCATCAGAGCCCTCTTGAATGTCTTGCTAAGCCAAACAGTGGTAAGCTTTCATTATTCACTGAGTTCAATTTTTAATTATCTATAGAAACCTAATGCTTTGAGAGGATGTATGCGCTAAAATCCACCCCTAAAAAATTGTCTTGCAATTTGTGAATCTTCTTATAAAATTATATAGTTGTAGTTCTAAAATGTTTTCAGCACTGAATCTTTTTGACTCAAGTATCAATTGCAGAAAATAAATCACTGCATTAATTTCAAAGGCTTTGGAATCTAAAGCCTTGGACCTTGTGACTGAAACTGATAGGGAGTTGCTATCTCCAAGACAAAGTTACCTGTTGCAAAATGAGAATAATAATCAGTGACAACAATATTTCAAATGATTATGATGTGAACTAAATGAATAAGAAGATACTATAAATTATTGTAAGTGTAGAGTCCTCAAGTTCTTTCTGTGACACAATGAAAAGAACACTGTAATAGAGGTCAAGCGATGTCTGGTCTCCACTCTGCTAATGAATCTGGAGATAGAAAAAGAATTACAGACTCTCCCTGGGCTTTAATTTCCTTGTCAATAAGATGAGGAGAGTGCACTATGTGGGCTCCATGATTTAAAAACTCTATACACATTGATGGGAAAAATAAAATCAATCCACTCCAATATTTCAAAATTTCTCATAAAGTGTCATTTATGGATGCTAAAAAGTCATGAAACAAACTTGTTGTGAAGCTGAATTTGTGGTTGATTGACTTTGAAAACATGTGAGAAATAAACCTCTCTGATAGTAATTTCTCTTACCTATATAATAATAGCAACAATAATGGTACTAATAATTAAGTAGCGTGCTTCTCCACCAAGCATCATGATTTTAAGATTTTTTTTTGTCAGTGTACACAAAAGAATGTAAGGAAACTATACTTGCAAAAATTAGATGGAATTATTGTTACTGACTTTAGACTATTATGAAAACTTTTGCAATATTATTGTATGTATTACATTATGTGCAAGGTTAGAATAGATAAAATAGTTTCTTACTGTTGTTCAAGTGAAAAAGAGTTAAATGAGAATTCATGCAAACAAGGTAGTCTTACACAAGAGAAAGCTGCATTTTTTTTTACACTAAGTAGTCTGGTTATGATATTTGACATGATTTCATAAAAGGGGAGGAATGATACAGAGATTGAGTATGAAAGTATGGTTTAAGTGTCTAGATTATCTCTATAATTGAAGTGCAAAGTAGCTTTTAATTTAAATCAGTACCAGTGATTGCTTTCCTGAAAAGGATTTTCATTCTTTTCTTGAGGTTTGGTGGTAAAAAGAGTTTTCCTGTGTCAGTTTTTTTGCTTGAATCCTTAGAGGCTGTGTACGTGGCACTTGTTGATGACTTGAGAATGATGCAGGTAGTTGCTTTTGCCCTGGTTCTTCTTGAGTTATTAACCCCACATCAGCATTATTCTTGGTATTTCTTTTAAAGAAAAATGAGATTCCTACTTTTTTTCTGGTTATAACAGTGATATGTATTCATGGTAAGAAACTTTCAGAAAATAGGTAAGAAGAAAAAATCAAACTGAATTCCAACGCCAGAGAAAACCTTTGTTAGTAATTCAACATGAATTTCTCCTTTTTTATGTCCAATATAGATACTAGAAGTATATTGTTCTCATTATTCTCTAATCATGTTTATTCATTTATAAATATTTTATGAATATTGCCTCATGCAATTAAAATAGTCATGAATCTTCCCATTAAGCTAATTTATTACATTTCACTGTCTCTGTTGGGATATTTTAGTTGCTATTAATGTCTATATTATTCCAATTGTTATTGCTGCAGCCATCACACGTATACATCTGGGCAGCTGTCTAGTTACTTCCTTAAGTTACATTCCTAGAAGCTGAGTATGTGGATCATAGAGAATGTCCATTTTAATTGTTTTGTTTCACATTGCTGAACTGTCTTCCAGAAAAGACTTACTTTATATACCAGAAAAATGAAGTAAACCTGTACTCTCCTCCCCTGTGTCTACTGCTAGTGGATATTGTGAACTCTTTAATCCTTGGCAATCTGCTGAGTAAAAAATTTTAACTTATGTTGACGTATCATCTGCTTTTCTTCCCTTGTTAATTCTCTCAGAATAGTATTTACTTAATTTATTTTATACACTTAAAATTATACCTCATTTACAATTTATAATTAGACATGGTAAAAGCTTAGTTATCTGTCTAAATAGTTCTACTCACCACTTTTGTGACAATCTAAAATCTTCTATATACTGAGGACTAGCTCTTGATTTTGATTTGTTTGCAACATTTCTGTTATCACTGTTTTAATTACAGTAGTTGATTAAATGAACTAGATATCTTGGGACAGAGTGTGGAAGGTTTCACAGGAGCCATGTCTTTTCATTTATTCTTTCAAATGGACTTTAAACCCATCCTTCACAATTTCCAGATACTGGTGTTTGAATTGCTATCTTAGATTTAACTGCCCTCCTAGACTCTGCTTGGTTCCCTCCAACCCCATTCTTCAACCTGCAGTCAGAGAAATCTCCTAGAGCCTAACCTTCTCTCTATTTCTGTCATTTGTGTCCTTGTAATCTTCAAAATGAGATTCATACTTCTTAAAATGGACTGAAAGCCATTGCTGATCTGGCTGCTGTTTAATATTCTACTTCTGTTTCTCATCCTTTTAAACCCACACACACTACACACGTGCACACACACACACACACACCCTTGGCTGTCTGAGGGGTCCTGAATTGTGTCTAGCCCATGAAATTCTCTGTGAACATAGTGCCTGTGTGCCTTTCACATGCTGTGAGTTCTCTCCTCTCCCTCATCCCTGTTTTCTGGTTTACTCTTCTGTTTGGCTTTCATTTAGGGTTTTTTGTTTTTGTTTTTGTTTGTTTGTTTGTTTGTTTGATGTCACTTTCCTGGTACCTCTGGCCTCCATGCAAATTCTGATTTACTTGCTCCTGTTGTGCTTCCCCTTAGTGCCTGGAACATCCCTTAGGATTTAACATTGGCTTGTAAGACCCTGGTTACTGGTTTGTCCCTCTTGCTAGATAAGCTCTGTGTCTTGTTTGTCATTGCAGTTCACCTTGTAACTCAGCACTGAGGACTCAGTTCCACTGAAGAATGAAGCAGTGAATAAACCGCTGCTACTATGACCGTATTGTCTGTATCTATAACATCCTACTGTGTTTTTGTTTCCTGATACCAGATGACCCTTACTAATGATGATGTGATGGTTATAAAAACTATTGGTCTTATCCACATTTGTAAATCATTGACCTAGTTTACTCAGAAGAAAAAGTAGCAGTACTTATACCCACTTCTCAGTGCCAGATACTGAGAACACTGAGGTTCCTATAAGGCATGTTTAAAGTGAGGCAGAAAACTAACTCCCACATATTAATTCCCTTAGGAAACCTTTCCATTCTTCACAGAATTCTTTCTTGATAGTTACTTTGAATTAACTTCTCAGCGTCCCAGACTCATCACTTCTTCCATTGATCTAATGTATTTAGGATCATGTATTTTAGAGCTAGCCTCAATCATTCTGTCTTAGCTGTCTTTGCTCCTAGGAACACTTATGAGATTTGCAGTCCCACGTCTGACCTCATATCCTTGTTTCTATGAGTTCTGAGTCATCAACAATTTTTGGGTTATTAATACTTCCACAGAGCCTGGTGTAGCTATGTAAATGGAACTAGACTGACCAGTTATACTACAGGATGACATTCTCAATGAATCAGATAAAGCAGTATTCTTTTAAAACAAAAGCAAATGTGACTGTATTTACTATCTATACTTGATACTCAGTTTATTATAGCATATCTTAGACACTACAGTAATGTTGGGGGTCCCCTGGAACAAAATGCTAGACACTGAATTTAAAATTTGAATTTTAAATTCAAATTCAATGTAACGTTGCTTTGTTTTTGCTGGATAAGGGACTTTCTGTCCTCCACCCCATACCACAATGTCTACAAACTTCCCACAGAATCAAATCAAGTGATTTTCCTTTGCATAGAAAGTGTACTGTGGAAAATCCAGAGACAAGATTCTTTTGAAACATTACAGCAAAATCTTGAAAGGCCCTTGCTTGAACCATTAATCCCTTGAATATTCTTCTTTCAGTTTTCATGCTCATGGGTGGATAAAATGATCCAGCAGTGCTATAACAACCTATTTAGTGGATGAGAAAGTTTTTCTTCTTTGAGAATAATAAAAAATCATAACTATAGATTTAAAAGTGAACTGATATGGAAACCAAAGTAGAGTTTTTATGGACACAAGAAAAAAATTCTTATCACTCTCAAAATCAACTTTGAGGAAGTATTTATAACTTTCATTCTATTTTTGATGTCTCAGAGACATTTTTTCATATAACCAGTTTGTCATTTTGAGGTAGAGAGGCAAAGAATTTATTCACAAGTCAACTTGTTATTCACAAGATGATAAATTTATTTTTCAGTCTATGCTTTTGAGGTTGAAAAGACAAACTGCATGCATTTAGAGCATAATAGGTGCTACAGCTTAGAATTAGGGGTAAAGAATCAAGTGTAGTCTCTTCTGGATAACCAAGATCCCTTCCTTCAGGAACCTCTTAGTCTAGGGAAATTCAAATCAGTGTAATCCCAGCAATTATTCTACAGTGTGACAAGTGCTAACATGAAGGCATAAGTGAGGTGCTTTGAGAGCAAGAGACAAGCACAAACTTAGAAGCAAAGAAGGCCCCAGGATTATGGACCATTCAACTCAATTTTGAAGTCAAGTAGAAGATAGCAGGTAAAAAAAGAGAAGGGAGAGAAGTAAAGACAGAGGCATGGGATATCCAAAAAAGATACACTACAGGGCTGGGGATTTAGCTCAATGGCATAAGCGCCTGCCTGGCAAGTGCGAGGTTGCGAGTTTGACCCCTGGTACCAAAAAAAAAAAAAAAAAAAGACTGCACTCAAGAGGTCACTGGTAATACAGGATGCTCAGAAAGAATGATGTTGATTGTTGGGAGCCACTGAAGCTGGTAATTGATCACATGTGTGGAGCTAGGGCATGACCATCCGAAGAACAAAGAGCACTCAGGGCAAGCCACATGAAAAAAAGCTGCTTCAGCTCAGAAAAACACTGGGCCCTTAGACAATCCAAGCATTGGGTTGCTAGGCAAAAGGGGTACCACATGACATTGTGTTCCAAAATGTATAAATAAACACTCCTACAGTGAGGGAGCAGCTTCTTTTCTTTCATCAGGAGAGTAAGAGCTCCATCTGACCCCAGCTTTGTCTCTTTATTTTCTCATCCTCTCGCAGTCCTTTACCGCAGGAACCTCAAGAGATGCATGGGTCACAGCAGTTGATTGTGTCTTCTTAGACTTTGTCTCAGCTTTGATTTTAATTCTACTAATATGTATTAGAGCTTGTATTAAATTTAACTAGTTCCTCATTTTCATATATTTGCTCATTCTCATATATTTGTCATAGTTTTTAATAGAAAAACAGTCATGAAGATATTTGATACACGTTTCCTACAACTCTTACCTCTGAAATTTTAGATTTTCACACTAGAAAATACAAACATTTTTAAATTAAGAATTTAAGGATATTTCAAATGGACATTTTATTCTGGGTTATCGGTCTTCTCTACTGCTCTAAGTCTTAGCATAATTATTTAATCTGTTCATGGCTTACTGAAAAGTCGTTTTCTACTTGCTAGCCTATCCTTAGAGGATTTCCTCACTGGGGTCACCAGTTCTGCTACTACACCCTAACGGATCCCTTGACAGCAATATCCTATCTCTTAAGTCTGCAGTATACATCCTTCTGGTTATGTTTTATGCTTTCACAGTTGCCATTCCTTCTTGGAATACCCACCCCAGCACACAACCTTCATACAATGAACTTCATCCACATCTTTCAAAATGTAGCTAAGCTCAGCCTCATCCAAAAGATCCTCTTCATTCTTTTTGGCTTCTGTGTTCAGCCTCCATCCCATGGCACTAAGTATACTTAAGAGTAGTATCCCCTACTGGTAGCAATGTTCTTAGTGCTAATGTACTACTAATGCTAATACAGTAATAGTAATGCCTAACACTTATTAGATGCATATTACAAAGTACCATACATATGATACATATTTATGTATATATGTATTCTGCTACTAATAGCAATGTATGAAATTTTTTAAGCTCCTACTAAGCATAAATAAAGCTATGAGACTTAAAACTGGAGCAAAATAAAGAAAAAAAACAGAAAAGAGAAAAAAAAATAGACATGAGATCTGAGTTTTAAAGAATGTCTTAAATTCAGAAATTCAATTTCATACTTTACACTTTGGTTTATCTTAATAAAAAGTAATTAATGAGTGAGAATTGAGCATTAAAAAGGTAATAAAAACCATTAAAATTGGGTGAGAAGCAAGGAACACTAGCCAATTAACTCTTGTCTTGTTCTTGTCTTGTTAATTTTTTTGGCTGTTATTAGAGTAATTCTTTTTTAAGGCAGTAAAAAATAAACAGTATAGTGGCCAAAGTTCTGAACTACAAGTGCGAAGTCAGCCCAAATTCCACAAAGCTCACAGGCCTGCACTGTAATCCTGGGTAGGTTATTTTCTCTCTGTCTCTCTGTCTCTCTGGTCTCTCTCTCTCTCTCTTTCTCTCTCTCTTTCTTCTAATATGTCTGTCTCTGTCTCTCTCTCTGTCTGTCTGTCTCTCTCTCTGTCTCTTTCTTTTGTCGTGTCTCTCTCATTCATATAAAATGGCAAAAATAACACTTACCAAGATTGAAATATTGAAGATTACATAAAATGATGTATCTGAATGCACCTGAAATGGCTATGTGTCACATTGTCAGTGCCCCAAACATAATGTATTTACTCTGGTGGAATAAAATGTAAAATGTAGCATTTCTTAGTGATTTTGCCATTGATTTTTAACCCTTTGCTCTCTGGTAACATCTCAGCATAGCTGTTCCAAGCCATAGCCAATATGACTGTGTTTTCATAGCAACCCACTAAATTCTGCCTTGACAGAGAAAATTGCTCTTGATTATCTCATATAAGCCTGGGGCATAGATCTAAATGGCCCTTAGACTTTGCAGACATGATGTGGAATCTCAACTTGGAGTACACATCAGGTTTCTTTACCATCACAGGTATTTGCTACTGACATGGATTTTGTAGCACTTCTGGTAAAATTATGATTTATGTAGCCCACTCTTTTAGGCAGCTCTCATAACTTATTACATCAGAATTTTTCTTCCTTAGTTATCTGTTCCAGTTGTGCCCCAAAACTTTAAGTTTTATACTCTATTTATGGCCTTCATTTTCTCTCTCTTCTGCATTATCCTATGATACACACTTATTCTGGGAAATTGTATAATACGCTGAGCAAGACTAGGCAGACTTGGGAGAGCACTGAGATTTTGAAGTGCTTGTCTTAGCTTTTTAATGGACAAAATAAAAGTTTGAGATCTTTAAGAACAATAAAATTATTTTCTTTAACTCCTTATTATCTTCTGTAAATTAAAAACATTTAAGAACATAGCAAAAACAATGATTACAAACTTATTAGTAAAATATGTTGGACCATAATGAATGAAAAAAATTAAGTGATACACTTCGGGCATTTTAATTAATTCAGTCACCATTAATTAGTTGTAAGTAAATATTCTATGTATGTAAGTTGAGAGTATGCAAATGGGAGCATATATTTTAAAAAGTAATTAGGCATCCATATATCCATAACTCAGTTTAAAATGTAGAATACTGATGGCCATGTGAAGTCCCTTCTCAGCTCTCAAGGATTTCATTGTCTTTTGTTCTCCCAAATGTAATGTTATGTTGCTTTTAAACTTATTTGTTTGTAAGTTTTTCTTTATAAACTGTCCCCTCTCAATGTATATTTTTGTTGTTTCCAGATTTTGCCAAAACAGATGGCATTTGGTTAACTTCCTTGCACTTGTACTGTGTTGCATGTGTGCTAGTGTTTTGGGATATGCACACTGTAGTGGACTTGCTGGGTGAGTGTGCACCTCTACAACTTTGCAGGGCGAGCCAGCCTGCCCTATGTGTGCTCCTTTTAGTAACAATGACTTCCATTGCTCCATAGTTGTCCTGGTCTCCTCAGGCTGCCAGAACAAAACACCATTGACAAGTGCTTAAGCAGCAGAAATTTGTTCCAGCACTTTTCTGGTCAGGCTGCCTTCCTGGCGTGCAGATGACCAACTTATGGCCATGTCCTGACATGGCAGACAAGACATCTCTGAGATTTCTTACTTTTTTTTTTTTATAAGGACATCAATTCTGTGGCTAAGGAATCCATCTTTATGAACTCATTTAACTTTTATCTGCTCCTTAAAACCCTGTCTCCAGTACAGTCATGCGGCAGAGAATAGGGTTTATGTTAGGGCTTCAACAGAGATTTGGGGTCTAGAGAGACACAGTTTAGTCAACAACAGTTATAAATACTTGCTATTGTCAGGGGTTTGTTTTCTTCCTAATAATGCATATAAAATTACATCTCATTGGTCTTTTTCTCTTTTTATTGTGGTAAAGCAAAAGTTACCTTTTTATCTTTTTAAAGTGTATAATCCTGCAGCCTTATGTTCACATTGTTGTGCAACTACTACCAGAGTCCATCTCTAGCTTTTTTCTCCTTTCCAAACTCAAGTCCTTCTGCTTTAAACATTAACACCCCTTTCTCCTCCCTACTTGGCAACTACCATTCTATTTCAGCCTTTATGAATTTGACTACTATACTAATATAAATTTAACCATATAATATTTTGTCCATTTGTACCTACGTTATGTGAAAAGCTCAAGGAGAAGCTTAACACTAACAACAGAGTGTGGCTAAAGAGTCCAGGTGGCAGCCCACAGCAGGGTTCTGCCCTGATTGCCCTGGCTCTATAAAGTGGGTGAAACTCTACTTACCAGTTAATCTTGTGGAATAAATTAGATAACTTTTGTGACCTCTTCCCCCTTGAAATCCTTCTAAATTTCTGAGTATCTAAAGGGTTTTGCTATCTGAAACGTCTATGGAAAAATTGTTTAAAAAGAAAGAGTATGGAGAGTTTCCCATAGCTAAAAGAACACAACTCAGTTCAAATATTGATTCTTAAATCTATGTACTGGTAAGAGTAATTTTTCATCATTTTCAATAAAACCAACTTTAGATTCCAGCAGAATCACTTGCAAATTGAAAGTCTTTTGTAAAAGGATTTCCCTATAATTAAGATGACTGCCGAGAAAGCTATAAAAGCAAGTCTTCCATGATTGGCTGCAAAAAGTAAAGTACTAAAATTGTTAAGTAATCCTATAGATTTGAAAATTTATATGTGTCTTTAGAGCTAGTCTCATAAAAGGAATGATTATTTTACAGTCTAAATTCTTGAAAATGATTTTTATAGTGGGAAAAATGTAGCACATACTGCTAAACTTCTTTATCTATGGATATTAAGATATAAATTTCACCTTGGAGCATGTGGAAAATCCTTTCATAAAATGAATGCTAAATTAAGTATGACAGTTGATTGTGATTAATCACTATATGTTACCAGGAGAGGAAGAAGCTTGTTAGGCCTGATGAAATATAATACATCACAAAAGCAAAATACAAAGATAGACCATTTTGAAGTCATATATAAACCATTTCATATATCTTTGAAAAACTGAATTTAAATACTGAATGAAAGTATTTGTATTTGTGCTTCTCATCCATCTGAAGGACTGGGCACTCTTGAAGTTTAAGCATTCCTTCAAATAATACTGTCAGTATGCTTAGGATAGTGGACTGACACTTGCAACTTCAGTTTAACACTTTGCTGTTTCAGAAGGAGGAAGCCAAGGATTGCTTAGGCTGTATGTAGCCAGAGGACACATAACAGAGCAGGTCAACAACATAGCCTATGGAATTCACCTTCTTAGGTTCCTAGTTCAAATCTAGTTCTATAATGTATAGCTTAAAAAATTCAAGAAATTTTTACTTTGCTATAAAATGGGAATAGTGGTAATTTAATCTATATCCATACCACCACCATCCCCAAAATGAAAGAAAAAACAAAGACTATGGGCAGCTTCAGAAATGTTGATGAAATTTTCATTCTTGAAGAGTGATTTTAAAAATTAAGACATCCTTGTACCACTAGAGAAACAATAACTTCTTGTTCTGCCTTTTAGTGGACCTTAAATAAGTCATGTTTACTCCGTGAGCTTCAGGATTCTTTTTTCATTTATAATGTGAATTAATACAGATTCATAAAGTATATAGGCTGCCCACATACTATAAGTGTTATCTATCCATGTATTAATACTTCATAGTAGGAATATACACAGTTATCTTAATATTTTAACTCTTAGGTTCAAGTATGTGATTCTAGGATTCTTGAAATTCATGTAAATGATATGTATTTGTATTTGCATGTGTCCCTTTCTGGAAATTTTATATTTCATAACATTCTTAAAGGAGTTGACTACCCCAAAAGGTTTATAACCTCTACATGAGACCAAATAACTTATTTAAAAAGCAAGATTTGACTGTAACCTGACAAAATGTGTTAATATAAATGGATAAGGAAAGAGTTCATCAGAATATGTTTGGTTCTCCCAGGAACATTAAAAAAAAAGAAAAAAAAAGGAGGGTCACCACCCAGTGAGGAAAGGACATCTTAGCTGTCTTCAAGCATCTCATACCCATAGTGAGATCACACCTGATATAAAGTAGGACATGTCGAGTGCTGCAGAGGGGGAACAATTACAAAGACACTGCTATCCTTTTAAATATAGCTCCTTTTGTTTTTATTTCCTATTCATTCTGCAACCTTCCGGTTAGGTTTCATCTTTCATGAAGTTCTAATTACAGTGTTTTCTTATGCCTTTAACTATAAATATCTCTTCATACATCAGTCCCATTATGTACCAGTGTTCTCAGTTTTTTTATCTCTTATAAATGGGGTTGCTTGTAGTGTGCTGGCAATGCAAGTTTCTACACCTGCAAGGCCAAGGGCCAGAATTAGAATATGGAAAGATCACCAAGGAGTTGAAAACCACCTCAATAGCACTCAGAGGAGATGGACTCCTGACATGCTCTTGTTCTCCCCTCCCTACCATAGGTCTGTACGTCTATTACCCATTTTGGCCTTCTGTAGGAATGGATACCTCCCTGATGAGATTACACCAGAATTAAATAAAATGGTGCATGTTAAATACTTAGCAGCCCATGGAACATAATCAGCGTTAATATATATTCTTGCATATCTTTGTCACTTTAGAAGTACTCACCTTTTAGGCAGACTTCTACTTAGAAATTTTGTATCAACTGGCTTACATAGTGATTTTACCATGCTGTAATTTGTTACCATTATCCCAACATAAAGATAATATCTTCATATGACTATAATTACAAAGCAGTATTTTATATAATAGTTGTGGCCATATTCTGGAAATGCCTTATGAAGTATGTGTATGAAATTTTTAAATTAATAGCTCAATAAAATGGCCACCTTCTCTCTTAAAAAGAAGATCACATTTATCCTGTTGATTTTGTTACATTGAAAGTCAATGCCCATAGTGGTGGACACTGCATTAAAAATAGAAATTTCTCACTGTTGCTAGTGCCTACTAAATGACAAAAACAATAGCAACAGGCAAAACAACACCTAGATATAGATACACATATATAGATATGTTTGGTAGTGCTATAATAGTCATGAAATAGATTGATAATAGACAGTATTTATTCTTGTTAGTAATTGTTAGGATCTATTTGGTGCCATGTTTAATATATTTTTCACTACGGCAGAAAGCAGAATCAAGGAGAAAATACTTATTAAGCCCCTATAATGTACAAGAGGCTGGGTAGAGAGAAAAATGAGTAAGAAATAACTTCAGCTGCAATGATTTTTCATTCCAATCTATGCCCAAGAAATCTAGCTGTCTTGACTATCTTCTATATTGCAGTAATAGGAAGTTTTACTTTTCTCCTCTATTATTTCCAAAATTATTCTGTTAAATATAGCCCAAATAGAGATTTGGTTTGGAAAGAATATTTTTTGGCCCTTTGCTCCCTGTAGGATAATCTGAGTAAAATCCCAAGAATACTCATTTGTTCAATAGAGTCTTTCACCGACTGGAGAACATCTTTTACTTACGGAGCAATGAGGTGCAGCAGCAGGCTATTGCTCTGTGTCTCATCAAAGAGCGGCTGAACCATTTAAGCGTCTCTTCCCCATGTCCTCATGAACTGTGCAGTCTCATAATGGTGGGACACCAGACTTGTGGTTCATGCTTCACAAGATCCAGGGACCCACTGGAATTCTTTCAGTTAGCTTCTGAGTCTTACTTAGTTTCTCTGTCCAATGAAATCCGTTCTTTCACTCAAAACTATTTTTTAAATCAAGCTCTAAAGTGCACATTTTTTGTCCCATAGAGTTTAAGCTCCTCGAGGGAAGAAACCAAAGGAAAAAATCCAGAAAGACTTGATATTAGGATCTGAGGGAAAGGATCCTGGATTTTTTTAGACTTTCTCAGTACCTAGCAAAAAGGGCCTTGTATATTATAATTACTGAATTCAAAAAAGAAAACAAAACACGCTTGAGGACCCAAAGCTTTGGCCTATATTTGACTGAGTAAAAACAAAAGACTCAAGGATTTGCAGAGGCAAAAAAAGGCTTTTTAGGTCAAAATCAAGGTACAGTACATGAAACTAGAATCCTGAAGCACAGACAAAAACATTAGCATAGTAATGAAAAAGATGAATGGGTCAGTATGCTTTCAAATGAAGGTCCAATGTATATTTCAAAAAGTCACTGCCTTATGGAGAAGGTCAGCATTTCAGGATGAAAATAGGTCCAGTGTGGATTTGTAACAGGCTTTTAAGAATATGTTCTCAGTCAACAAGCTAGTCATGTTTGATTTTTAAAACATTGTTTTATGTTTGTTTTAATAATAAACCATGGCCTTTTCCCAGTGTTTTTACAATATACTCCTTTGAAAAATTGACTTCCAAACTTAAGAAAAAAATCCTAGTGCTCCCTTCAGAAGCACATATACTAAAATTGGAACGATACAGAGAAGATTAGCATGGCCCCTGCACAAGGATGACACGCAAATTCGTGAAGCATTCCATATTTTTATTTTAAAAAATCAGACCCTTGAAATTCAAAGACCCAATCCAAAAATGGACATCTGAAATGAATACACAGTTCTCAGATGAAGAAATATGAATGGAAAATAAATACATGAAAAAATGTTCATCATCATTAGTCATGAGAGAAATG
>PVJX010034157.1:0-19097 GCA_004027295.1 Dolichotis patagonum
GATCTAGGCCCACAGCCCCCCTCCTAAGGCTCAGTTTTCATCCTGCTCCTTCTCCAAGCTCATACCCAAAGCTCAAGGACTCCCAGTAGGGCACTGAGATGCTATGCTCACATTTTCATCACAAACCGCTTGTTTTATCACTGAGTTTTCATTTACTGTTAACTTAATTTTTGTTAGGATGATTTTTTTTCAAATATTTGTTGCCTTTTTCTATTTCTTTTTCTGTGATTTGCTTTTTAGTGCCCATACTGTTCTGAGTATTTACACATTTTTTTGAGTTTCATTAATTCTTTGCACAGTAAAGACATGAACACATTGTCTGCAATATATGATATAAACATTTTCCTAGTTGGTTTTCTGCCTTGTAATTATATCATGGAAGGGATTTATTAATATTTCACTTTGTCCTGTTTGCAAAATTCTTGAAATGTCTATGATAGTGAGTCACTTAGTATTCTTTTTCCATTTATCTTACCTTGTATGATGCTGGCATGAAGTTATATTAAGAAATTTATTTAAACTAATATAATGCCGTGTCATGTTTGTAGGTAGTTTAGAAAGTTAGAAAAATCCCTCCACCTACCTACCAGAGTCCTGGTCATTCAAATAACCTCCATGTCATTTACAATGACTAAAAGCAATAAAACTCTTTAGAATTTTAAAAGTTATAGAAAACTCAAAGGGATGTTGTTTATATAAATTATACAGATTTGCAATCTATATATGAAGTTTAAAGTGATAAATTTTAAATATTTATAGATTAAGTTTTAAATAATAAGAACAAAGCTAATACATATTAACTTCCAAGAGACAAAACCATCTCATGTTTAACCTCTTGAAAATGGCACCATTGAAGCATGAAAAAATGAGAATGAAAAAGGAAAATAATGTGTTAGAAATCTAATGAAATCATTTTGACCTTGTAGATCCCATTAAATATCCTGGGCTATTTCAACATTTTCTGAACTACACTTTAAGTAATACTAACATAGAACAACCATGGACTGACATTCAAAATGGCAAACACCCCAGCAAAAATTAAATCATAAAAAGACAGTGAATGAAATGTCATTTGCATGGATTCTTAGCCGTTGATTCTGGAGAAACCTATGAACTTGCTCACAGGATAATGTTTTCTAAATGTATAAAATGCAAGAAATGTGATTACAGAGGACACTATTTGTACTGGAATGTACTTCTTGGCACAGAACCCTTGGTTAGGATTCTCGAATACCTTATTCCTCATTCTAAAGTTCTTCAGAGCACTCTGGAAATGGTACTCAAACCCAAGCCCCACAGCCTCAACCATGGCTCCCTGATCCCATCATCCTCCACCAGTGTCTTCATTCAAGACACTGCAGTCGTCTGTACTCAAGAGTCAACAATAAATTTCTCCCCCAAATTCTGCACCCTCTATTGTAGCTATTGTTTTGTATATAACCTTTAGCAAAATACCTTGTCATATATTTAAGTGTTAAATTTACTGAGACCTGAGACTGTTCATAATATTCCTAATGGTTTCTTCACACAAAATAGGTACTCAATAAACATGTTGATGATTGACTCAGAAGAAGATAAGTAAGTATTTCCTTTGTCTGACACTGGAATTCACTGATATCTGATGCAAGCTTTTTCTTTTCAGGTCTTGGCCACCTGTAATGCTGAGCAGTCTTTTTTCAATGACTGGTTCACCGGGCATCTGAACTTCCAAATCGAGCACCAGTGAGTCATACAAATGGACCGTAATGGGGAAGGGACTGTCACAGGTGACATTCCAAATACAGTTCAAAGTAGGGTGCTTTGGCTCAGACCCCCAGAGGGAAAAAGCAATCAGGGATCTTTAAGGTCTACTACTTTTCTATTAGCACCAATTACAAAGGAAGGAACAGGGAATAGAACTAAATGTAACAATTCTCAGAAGATGAAGTGAAATCCTAGAAAAAGTGCCAGCAACTTACTTTCAGATACAAGAAACCTTAGAATTTGTTGACTTTTTTTCCTGTGCATTTGGCTTGTTGGTAAAACCCATGAAAAGTCACATTATTGGGTAACCAAGTTGTGGTCAAATCTAATTACAATTTAAATTAAATCTCTACCACTGTAGAGCCAATGTTACAAAATAATCCACAATGAGATCTGTTCTCTTATATAATTTGCCAATGGTATCTGGCATTAACCAATTAACCAATGAGTCAGTTAAGTAGACAGGCCATAAAAAAGAGAAAATAATATTACTCAAAGAACCACTCAGCGGAAGGACTTTCCACATTTTCTTCATTTAAGCCATACCTGGGAGACTCACAGAAAAAAAAATGGTCTCATACTTGTTCATAGGATTTTGTCATCTCTTCTTTTAAATGCATCTTTAAACTCTCAGCAAAACGAAGAATAATTATCATTCACTTTTTGTCAAACAATTGGTTACAATCCTAGGAAGTCAACTGGCTGATTAGCGGAAAGAAGTGAAGGCTGGTATCTTCACTTCTTATTGCTCTCTTAGAACTTTACCCGATATACACCTGGCCTGGTCCTTAGAGCACACTCGCCTATTTATGAGGCAGGAGTTAGACTGATAAAAACAAAGAGAAACAGAAACAGAGACAGAGGGAAGCATAAAGTTATCTCCAGCTTTGCTGGGCAATTCAAAATGACAGACAATTCATACTTTCATCGGAATTTGGTGAAAACAAACCAAAGAAAAATATACGATGGAGATAATATTTGTCCTATTAGCAGTTCTGAAGTTTTCCCCACACATATGACTTCCAGAGTGACAGAATATGAGATGAGAGCATTTTGAGAGGAGACGTTGAGCTTCCCCGGAAGACTGGGCCTGGCGAAGCCTGGACACCATTGGTGATACCACAGTAGTTGCTAATGCAGGGAAGAAAGCCCCTTCAGCTTTCCTTTAGGTCTAACCCATGTCCCTCCCTGTTTCCTTAGTCTTTTCCCCACAATGCCACTCCATAATTACCACAAAGTGGCTCCGCTGGTCAGGTCCCTGTGTGACAAGCACGGGCTGCTGTACGTGAACAAGCCCCTGCTGACGGCGTTCGGGGACATTGTCAGGTAAGGGCACAGCTTCTCCAGGCTCATAGCAGGTGCGTCCTCTCAGGGCGAGGCCCTGGACTGTTCACTGGTTGGCCAATCATCTTCCAACACCTATTTAATAAAGGAGCATCCAGGAGCCCAGGATACACACAAGAATTACAGGGCAAATACCACTCACCTCCTGCTCCCAGGCACTCTGAGTGAAAATGCCCACTGTCCTGTGTATGTCAAGCTTGACACCAAGGCTATGTCACCTTTGGCCTTGTAAGCCCCATACCATACAGCTTCCCCCACAATTGAGCACAAATGTGGCGAGAGAGCTTCTCAAACTTTCTGGTGCATTGCTACAGAAGCAGATGCCCCCACGCTCTAGGGGCGCAGATGTGCACTGAGCCGGTGCCTGGCCATGGGGGTGAGGGCTGCAGGAACTGAAAACCTACACTCACCTTCAGCCACTCACATACAGTCCCCCAGAGGACTCTGTGCTCAACAGATGAACAGCCAGTGGCCTGGGATTAATAACTTTCTTTTAAAATTGGGTTACAAGGTACCTTGAAGAAGACCATCCAGGCCATGCCTCTTCTCACCTGCTCGCTGGGTAGTGTCCCGGTTTCAGGCCCTCCCCATGCCCTCTTCCCCCTCTGTGCTCAGGCAGCTGGCTGACCTTCAGTTGCTGCAAATCTCCCCACCTTGGCACTTCTTCTGTGGAGAGCATTCTTTCACACTGCCACCTGCCCTTCTTTCCCTGTGTCAATGTCCAATCATTCCACAAGGCTCACCTCTAACTCCTACTTTCAATCCTGTCTAAGACTAAATCCATCCTTAATTCCGCCATGTGCTTGATTCGTGCCTACTGGGTGATGACTTACCTATACATGTCTGCCAAGCCAGTTCAGGAATTCCATGTGGACAGAGCCACATCTGTTCTCTTTGCAGCTGAGTCTACAAAACTATCTTCCTAATTAGAAAGGAGGATAAGTGGAAGATATAAGATGGGTTGGCACAGAGGTACATAGGCTTAGAACAGACTAAAAGGAGGGCAAAACTAAAATGCTATCCATCAAGAAAAAGTGAACCCACTTCCTAAAACAATTCAGTGTGTTTATATTCCCCTTGGGTCAGTGGACAAGCGTACGTATAATGTATGTCCAGAAATGGCATTGCCCTGAGCCAGGCAGAGGAGCAATGGACCATGTAGAGGCAACTTCTCCAAGACAGGTTCACCTCTTGATTCCTGTTTTTACTTCACCCCCAGGGCCTTTAAGAAATCTACAGCCCTTTGGATGGACTCTTATTATGAATGAGGTGGCACTGTGCGTGCCATTGTGTCTCTGAAGGGTGTTGGTGGATGTGCAAGAGCTCTTCACCATTTAGCTGGGAATTAAGTAGCACCCCTGGCACATCTGCCTGTCCTGGGATTGAGGACCTGAGGATGCATGACAAGGCCTTCCCCGAAGGTCTTTGAAAACAAGAAGCAGCAGAAGCACAAGAGGATTTTGGCCGGGGTGGTAGAAGGGAAATGGGACCTCTTTTCTTTTATTGTTCCACTCTGATCTTCAACTTAGTCTATCAGTGAGCCTTAGATCACCTAATCCAAAGAGCATGAGTGCACAAAGCAGGGAAACCTTCCCAGGAAGAATGGGCATAAGGGGAAGTAAACAAGGAGACTCATCTGATGGAGGATTTTGGGAAACAGTGCAATTGCTCTTAAAAGAGAATAATTTATTTAAGTGATTCCTGTTGAAGCACAAATTTTCAGTTGTTTCTCTTCAAATATGTAAACTTCTTTTTCTTTAAAAGTTGATTGACATTAAAATGTATTCATGCATTTCAATGTTGACTTTGGATTTTCATTACTGTGTCTACTTATATATGATATATATATATATATATATATATATATATATATATATATACTGTTTTTCACATGGAGAAATTAAAATTTCTATAAAACCTCTTAAAAGAATGTCCTGCACCTTGTCCCACCAGCACTGGATCAAGCAGTTTTATATGTAAGTGTCTTACATTTGGCTGAAGAATAAACTGTCCCTGTTATAGTCAGGGGTTATACACAGAACAATTAGAATCAGGACATGGAGTTTATAATATTTTTATGATGGTCACCAAGAGTTAACACAAGAAAATGCAGGAAATCTATTCATAACACCAAAGACATAGAATATTTAGTCAAGGTCCTAAATCCCATAGCAATGTCCCACATGAGCCCAGATAAAGACCCAGAGCTCATGACAATGCCTCCCATGAGTCCAACTGGAGGTCTAGAGCCCACAAGAAGGACTCACGCCAGTATCTTTTATGGATCGGTGCTGGGAAGGCCCAAAGGTCAGCAGTGGAAACTAGGAAGTCTATGCCAGCAGAGTGAAGGAGCCATGCTGATAGGCTGAGGGTTGTATGCTGAAGCCAAGAAGTCACACTCACAACAAACACCAGGGCTGTCCTGAAAAGCACCACAGCCATCCTCAGTGACACAGAGGCCCCGAGCTCCTCCTCCGACAAGCACAGTCCAGTACATGCCAGGAAGCCAGTGTGACAGTTCATCCGGGACACCAAGCAGCACACGTCCTCCCCTCTGGAGCCAGGAAGCAATGCTTGATGTGAGGACCAGAGCTACTCCAGGAGAACCTAACAGCTCAAACAGCAACATGTAGGAGAACTCACAACCCCTCAATGTCTCAACACCATAACTCCTTAACGCTCTTCCTTCTCCTTCTCCACGTCTCCATTTATGCTGGCAACTTTCCTCAGGTGAAACATTTCCGCTCAGCAGCATGGAGATATAATCCAGCTGGAGTTAAGTTGACCACCAGTTTTTAATCCACAACAGTCCCTTTAATATAAGAATTGGTCACCTATTCTCTAGCCACTGCAGCAGAACCCCCAAAATCCTTACTGGGTCACATCTAGGAAGCAGAGAGCTTCTTTTCCACAATGGAGACTGCAGTCTGTGTCAAAGCATTTCCTAGTGGGCACCCATTAGGCATGTTGAAGAGGAGAGCTCAGACTCTCACCAAAGAGATTTGGTAGAGGAAGAAGAGGGGGAGGGCCCTCTCAGAACTGTGCTGATCTCTAGAGCCTATGCTTTTGGTTTAGCATGGAGGACATGCTGATGCTGACCTTAGCTAAAGGGGAGAAGTACAAAGCACAAGCTGCCTTCCTCAGCCCCAAGCAAATGGCATTACTGATTTATCTGTTGCTTGTGGTTCTACCAGTAAACCTTCATGCCCTCCAACCTCAGCAAAATACCCTTTTCATTATTCTTTAGGAAAAACAAATTGTCAGTGACTCTACATTAAAAGCTCATAAGCCCTTGGGCTCAGGTAATCCTTCTGCCCAGCTTCTGAAGTAGTATGGAGCAGGGCGGCATCACACATGGCTCAGAATATTCCATTTTCATTTGTTTGTTTTTCATAATTAAATCTCAAGTGAATGGCAGCACATTAAACCACTCTGCACAGCTGGGGAATGAAGCATGCATGCTAAAGCTAACGAAATAAGAACTGATTGTCTAGGGCCTGGAGAATTAACAAAAAAATGCAAACTGGGTCAGGGATATAGCTCAGCAGCACATGCCTGCCTGGCAAGCACGCGGTCATGAGTTCGATTCCCAGTACCCTCCCTCCACCAAAAGCAAGCTAAACAGTGTGCAATCTAGAGACTTATGAACATGTGGTAATAAATATGCACCAATTGGGGTCACAGGGTGGGGGTGTTAGGTTGCTGGTGAAATGCACAGAAGCAGAATGTCAGGGAGTAGCAGGGCGAGTCAGGAGGGTGCCAGGAGCCAAGACCTCTTGGCAGAAAGAAGCATGAGACTTGAAAGGCTCTAGGGACTTTCATTCTAAAAGAGAAGTGACAGAACTGAAGAAAGTCTCAGGTAACTGCATATAAGAGAAGAGAACAGAGTACGGTGGGAGCTCTGGGTAGCAGGAGACTGGATTAATGACAGAGGCTACTGAAAAGGTGATTCTGAGCAAAACATGGAAAGGATCCTGCCATGAGATCCAGCTGAACAGGGTCACCAGGAGCAAGTAGAAAGGCCTGGGGGCAGGAACAAGCTTTTGTTCCAAGAGCAGAGTGGAAAATCTGTGAAACCGGAGTAGCATGCAAGATTCTTTCCTCAACTATGACTTAAATGACATTTATTCATGAGGGCAGTTTCAACAGCAAATTCAAAACCATCTTATATAACTTGTTCAAATGGTTTTCTCTGAAACTTCTCCCCAGAGTTAGCTGATGAGGTTAATTAGGTCTTTCTGAGCTTACTTGCCCTTTGCACCTCAGTGATCTCTGGCTACCTAAACACTGCACTCAAAACTCTGGAAGGACAGGTACCCAATACACTCTTGCTCACCATTGCATTGCCAGTGCGTTGTTCGGCATGCCGAGGGTGTTCCATAAGTGTGATGATGAACAAGTAGATAGACAGGGAAATGACAGACAAACCTGGAAAGCAAAGTGAGCTCGCATTGAAAAAGAATATTAGGCAAGAAATAGTACATAATAGGCAAGAAATATTAGGCAGAAAATTATATAGTTGGTGTAGCAGATGACATGAATCCACAGGGAAGAATGGGAAAGATTTCACCAGGAGATTCATCTGGGCAGAATCAGCAGCAGCAAGTGCAAAATGCCTTGGAGCTGAGGAGTTGGAACTGGGCTCTAGAATGACATGTCCTGTAGCCAGGAGATTGTGATGCAAGTATGAAATGCAAAAGGATCAAGAGGGACACATGGACACTGACCCAAGGAACATAGTAAGAATTAAACACCAGAGGAAATTGCAAGAGAACCTGATGTTTGGGTTGTCTCTGGCTCTGTTTAACAAGCAGGGAAAAGTAGGAAATGGAGCAAGAATAAGTGGCTACTTCTCTTATGGCACAAAAAGGAAAAACCTGAGTGAAGATGGCTAGCAAGTCACTGGAGAAAATGTCCTCTGGCAACTGGAAGGTAAATAAGGACAAAGGTCACCATCTGAGGCATACCCTGCAAATAAGTCACTAAGAGACAAAAAGGTAGAGGAAGAGATTTGATTTAAAACGGAAGCTTGAGGATGTTTTCACTGCAGAGGAGCAGGGAGAAAAGAGGTTAACATGGATAAAGAACACTTGTGAGATCTAGCAGGAAAGGTAAGTGTAGGATTCAGAAGGTGAGAGAGGAGAATGGTTAGAAGTGTAGCTAAAAAACAACTGCAAATACGGAATGAAGGCATCACAGGCCCGTTTAGTTTCATGTCTGACTTTGGCTTGGAAAAGTTCAGCTGAGTTCATACCAAGCAGAAAATTTCCAGGCTACAGAGTATGGCCTGAACTCGCTGCTGCAATACCCTAGAAGAATTGTCTGGCTCAGGTTTCTAAATTTTCCATCATCTTTAAAAAGATGTAAGAGAACATTATATTTGTATAACTCCAAACTGTTTTCTTGAAATGGACAAAGATAAAAAAATACCTGTAACACTTATATGAAATGTAAGGTAAGTGGCATGGGCTCCTCCATCTGCATGATGACTGAGCTGGGAACATGCCGTTCCTCAATTGTCCTAGCTACACTGAAAGAGAAGAGGACGGTATCTTAGCACACTGGAAGTTCCAGCACATGGGAAGTTCTGGTGCACCGGAAGTCCCAGTGATGTGGGAGAATGAAACTCCTGAACTATTAAGTCTGAGAGCTTGTGTTTTCTAAAACTGAAGAATGAATTTTAGGAACAACAGAGGTGAAGAGTAGAATATATTGAGAGAAAGAAAGTGTCTGTCTGAAGAGAGACAGAGAGAATCAAGGGAGGTGAAGAGTAGAATATATTTATTGGGAGAAAGAAAGTTTCTGTCTGAAGAGACAGAAGGGGTCCCATTTGGGTTGCCAAGGACTCTGTCTTTTCCAGGGACTTTTATAGAATAAAACTAGGGGTTCATGCTAGGGGAGGACTGGGAACTCACAAGGCAGATGGGCATAAGGTGGGACGTAACTATAGTTAGCCAATAAGATCAACAGTTCAGGTTATGTTGATTGCATTAGGGACAAATGGGGAAGCCAGTCACCTAGGAAGCAGGCATTCCTAAGGAGCAGTGACTCTTTCCTAAGGGGATGGGAACTATGTAAGGTATCAATCCTCAGGATATGGGTGCATTTTTGTGGTCTTTTGTCTTGAGGTCTGGTGCACGGCAGGAGGTGTCAGTTTCCCTGGCAGTTTCCAGGTGTCTGCACTGGCTCTATTGAGGACCTAGCCCTATCTCACTGCCTATAATATTTCTGACTAACTCAGCTGCCTGCAATACCAGCACACCAACAGGGAGCTTCTACTTTACATGTCATTGAGAACATCCCTATTTGAATTTCTCTGATAGCTCTGAAAGCATTCAGGACACCATCTGTATCAGCTTTTGAAATAGTACTACCATCTGAATTGGTAAACAGCCACTATTTTAAGTCTCACAAGCCCCTCTCCCAGAAAAACTTTACCTTCTGCAGGGGACACTCTTTGCCCCCACAAGTGTGTCCCAGCTAGGTTGAGTGGTAATTTCCTATTCCTTTAAGATCCTGTTCAAAGCACAGCTTATTTACAAAAGGCAAATGTCCTGTCCATAATCAAAAGTACTCTCTAGGTCTTGGGGGGTTTGAGTTTTGCCATTCAAAATGACCTATGAAACCTCCTAATTAAGAGCAACAGCCAAACCTGCAAAATGTTGACAGGCAGTGAGGAAAACAAATATTTTTTCTCTCATCCAAAAACACTTGAAAAACTCCTGGTAATTGCTGACCAGAATTCAGCCTTGTGTTTGTTTGCAGAAATAAACAAGTGAACAAGAATGCTTTGTGGAATGGATGGAATTTTTCAAGCCTGTATGAGCTCCTCTTCTTAGCTGATTAAGAAGTGTTTTACAGGAGTGATCTGGGTCTCCTCTTTGGGACAAACCTACACACTGACTCACACCAGGAGAATCTGGGTCCCAACACATGCTTTACAGAGAAGATCTTGCAAGAGACAAAAAAATGAGGCTCCAGTTGAGCCTCTGTGGAGGTTATAGACATGAGGTGAGGGGACCAGAGCCCCACACTTAGGTCTTTTAGCAGCTATCCTGGTCAGTACTCTCAGCTCACTGCATGACTGTGAGCATGCCCCTCAGAGGACACCTTTTCTGTTCATACATGATGAATGAAATATGTGCACTATTTTGAGTTTCAAAACTATGGTGTATGTGAAAGGGTCAGACTACTGTCTGGCTTCTGCGTCTCCTTCCTCCTAACCTCTGTTTACTGTCCTCTTCTTCCCTCATCAGCATCACTGAACCTGAGATTGCATCTGCCTGTGTCACCCTAGCTATTTGCACAAGGAGCTCCTTTTCTCTATCCTGATGGCAGTTACACCTCGGAGAAATTACCCAAACTAGGTGTCCTTGTTTATCCTGTGTTACATGCCATAGAATGCAAATGCGTAAGACTCCAATCTACATGTTCCTGTTTTCTATTTATATTCTATGCACTTCGCCTACTTGGTAAATTATATCTGTTGCACTGCATGAAAAGAAAAGACCATTGAACTAGCATGGAATATTCTGAGCCATGTGTGGTGCTGCCCTGTACCTCACTACTTCATAAGTTGGGCAGAAAGATTACCTGAGCCCAAGAGTTTATGAGCTTTTAATGTAGAGGCACTGACAATTTGGTTTTCCTAAAAAATATTGAAATTTGATAAGATCTTCAGATCTTATCAAACTGAAGCACTTCCTAGCACTGGTGATGCAGTGCTGAAACTCTGGATTCAAGCTGATGTATTCAAATTCTTGCACCAATACTTAGTACGACCATGGTCAAGTTACTCAGCACCTCCAAGCCTCAGATTCCTTATCTGTAAAGGGCTGACACCAGTATAATTATGCGGCAGGGTTCTATGCAAATTGGACAGGGTACTACATATGAATCTGTTCGGCCTAGTGTTTGGGGAAGGTGAGCCCTTTAGGAACACTATTGACATGACTGCTGTGGGTTTTGTACTCCCAGTAGCTATCACCAAATAGCGAAAGAGGTGGATTTTTCCATCAGAAATCTTGCAGTTCATGCCCATACATTCTACGAAGGTTTGAATAGATCCTAGTCCCAAACACCTGCAACACCAAAATGAAGAAGTATGTTTGCCTTCAGGCACATTATAACCAAGGAAAACAAGTGACATGTTACCAATTAGCACGTGGGACCAGGGACACAGCTGCCTCTTGGCTGAGTGAAGAAAAGGGAGAGTGGTGAAAGTCACTCGGGGTGGAGAAGGAGTCACAGGCCTGTTTTCCTTAACCAGGAGGTGAAGGGTGAGTCTGAATCATCCAGGAGGAAGGAGAGTGGCTGGAGAGCAGGAGGAAGCAGGAGGAAGAGAGTGCTCAGGAAGGGACAAGGTCTGCACAGAGGCAGCAGTGATGTGACTGGAGCAGCTCATTGTCAGGAAACACGGCATCTGGGGTCCTGAGCCCAGGAGTTTAAAGGCTGCTGAACAAAGACCTGGGGAGCCGTGGGAGGGATTTTGTCAGGAAAGGTGCACCCCCTAGGTCTGCATGTAGGAATGGCCAGACTTGTGTAAGCAGAAGGCTGGCTGGGAAGGTATCCTGGAATCCTGAGCAGGAATAGCTGGGGACCTAGCTGTGGAGATGGCAGATAGGGAGCAAAGAAAGACAGAAGGAAGAACTGGGCTTCAGAGAAGAATTCAGGGACCACTTCTAGAGTGTCTGGTGGGAAGGAGCCATAACTGTGACACAGAGAACTTTCATTTCCTTTTATGCATGCTCTAAAATTCAGTGAAATAGTTATTGTGAGCACACATCACATTTTAACACACTCACCCAATGGAATAACCTGCAGCTTTGAAAAGGGGAAACTGTGTGATGACAGGAACTGGGAGGTAGATTTGGGGAGACAGAGCAAATGGAGAAAGGAACCAGGGAAGGAGGAAGAAAGGCGGAGATAAAAATTATGTTGAAACTGCAGTCTGTACATTTGCAATAGTATTATGTCCAAATACATAATTCCTTGATTAAAAATACATTATCGCTAAAAATAAAGAAAAGAAAGAAAATTCTGTAATTTGCAACAGCATGGATGAATCTAAAGGGTATTAGGCCAAGCAAAATAAACCAGACACAGAAAATTATACACCATATTGTCTCACTTAAAAGTGAAATCCAAAAAACTGTAACTGAAGAATACTTGGTAGAATGATGGCTACAAGGAGAGGGGTGACAAATGAGGAAGGGAGGTGCTGGCCAAAAGTACAAAGTTTAACAAGAAGAATAAATCCTAGTCATCTATTACACTCCATGATGATCAGAATCAATAACAATTAATTGTATATTCCAAACCTTTAAAAGAACAGATTTAAATAGTTTATCATAAAAGATATATGAGGCAACTGGATGCTAAAAACCCTAATTTAATTATTCTGCAAAGTAAGCATGCAGATAACATTTCATTGTACCCTCCAAAATATGTTAAACCAGTATTTTGTCAACTCTAATAATAATAAAATATAGGTTAAAAAAGAGGATGAAATTTGGTGAACACCTAGTGACAAAGATACGATGTGACAATTAATAATAGCAAAACCATGTAAGCAGTGCTGACCAGCACAACATGTTTAGCATGGCTTGTCCTAGTAAAGTAAGCATGCAATTAATTAAAGTCCAACTAGAGCAGTGTCTGCTACACGTGTGGAATTACAGACTCCTGAAAAAGTGCATAAGTGTGAGAGGTTGTGAGGTTGAAGACTAGAGTGAATGAAATGAAAGCTGCAGTGGAAAGTGGAAACAGCAGACTTCAGCAGACAGAAGAACACATCTGTGAACTTTGAAATTCTCTACTCAAAGGAGAAAACGCAAAAGGGAACAGGACTGCAGAAGCCTAGGTCATTTATAGGTCACCATCAAGAGAAGTGATAGATGGTTTGTGAAAGACTCCAAAGGAGAAAGATGAGATATCAGAGGAGAATGATTATTTAAAGAAATGAAGGTTGAACTAATACATTTGAACCAATAGAGCTTCAACAGCTCACTGTGTTCAAACAGTCAGAAACCATAGGCAAAGAGGTATTCATACAACAGTGACCCGCTGTGTGTAAGGGACCCCTCACAAATCCATCACAAACTCTCCGTGGAAATGGGAGGTCAGATGAGGAAGGAACAATAGATGCAAACTGCTGAAAGATGAAAATGCCATGCAGCAATGCCAGGGAAACCCACTCTTGTGGAATGAAGTGGAGATAAAGATTTTCCCTGATCAACAACAGATGAGGAAGCTCATCTTTGCCAGGCTTGTCATACAAGACACATTAAAGGGGTTTATTTGGAAAGGCATGAAAGAGTAGTAATTAGTGAACTAAAATGTAAATATAAATCTCACTGGTAAGGTAAGTATACAGGCTTTTTTAGAATACACTGATACTGTAATGGTGGCATGAAAATAACATCAATGTACAAATTAAAAATAACAACAGCTACAAAACTTGCTGGTAGATATGCTATAAAAAGAAAAAAAAATCAAAAGTGTAACATGGAGGGCATTATAGCCTTTGTGCATGCAGTTTAAGGTGTTACCAGCCAAGACTACAAGGCTTTTTGGAAGTGTTACACTAATAACAAAACAAAACCTCTGGGAGATACACAAAAGATTAAGAAAAATAAATCAAAGCATATAAGTTTAGAAAATTACTAAATTAAAAAGAAAAAGAGAGGGAAAACTGAAAAATAGCACCTCAAAACAGGAGAAAGTTGATAAAATTACAACCATGAGTCCTTATGTACCACTAGCTACTTTAAACGTAAATGTATTAAATTATCCAAACAAAGATTTAGAATGGCAAAATTTAAAAATAAGATCTCTTCCAAAAAAGTTACAGTTATCATATTATAGCATATATTCTGACCCATATTATAATAGTACAACTCACAATAGCTAAATCTCACAACTATATGTCCATCAATAGATGAAAGAATAAAGAAAATGTGGTTTTTATACACATTGGAGTACTACTCTGCTGTGAAGAAGAACAAATTTTAGTTATTTGTAAAAAAAATTGACGCACCTATAGACCATAATATTAAGTGAAAGAAATTGAACACATATGCTTAAATATCATATGGTTTCTATAATATGAGAAACCTAAAGCATAAATAGATTTTTAAAAAATAAAAGATCAAAAAGATCTTTAAAAGAGGTATTTAAATGGGAAAGGGATCAAGAGATGGAGAGAGGAGGACAGAAGAAAGGGAAAGGGGCCATGCAAATTAAGATGTGTCATGTACATGTGCCAACACCCACAATGAATGTAATCTTTATGTATCACAAGCATGTGCTGTTAAAATACAAAAACAACCTTTTAAGTAAATTCATTCAATGAGACAAGCATTACCCTGATATCAGTGCTATAGAACATTACAAGACACAAAATTATAGACCAATATTCCTAATAAAACTAATGCAAAAATCTCCAACAAAATACTAACAAATTAAATCTACCAAAAAGAAACACCACACTAGGAGGAACTAGCCAGAAGTATAATGATTGCTCAGTATAAGAAAAGTAATGAAATATACTAAGGCTAAGGTTTCTACCCCATTATCTCAAGTGGTGGAGAACACTCCATTTAATAAAATTCAATATCTACCATGGTAAAAAAAAAAACCTCAAAAAATTAAGACTAGAAGGGAGGTTCCAAAACATTAATATTAACAGTACTTGGACATTGGCTCATTGAAGAAAAAAGGATATACACAATTTTCACCTATCTACTAACAATAAATAATAAAAGTTCTTCAGCAGTGTATTGACCAGCATGTGGAAAAAACAGTCATTCAGCTAGACATGATGGAGGGCGCATTCACCAACTCCATCAAAATTCACTGATCATTATTTTTGACTTGGAGATGTGTCTGGTAAATCTCTCCCAATTCTAGAGATAAATTTGCACTTATGAACACCATATTTATTATGACATTACTTGTTTCAGCAAAAGTTTGGAAACTATCTAAATGCCTAACAATGGGGAGAAGAACCTGGTTAAATAAATTCAGGGATGTTGCTATTCAATAAAATATAAAATAATCACTAAGAATAGCAAAGCATTTCTGTGCTCATGTAAAAAGATTACCAAGAAATACTAAGTAAAAAAAAACTATAAAACAAGATGAGTCACACGTGTCATGTGAGGAGAGGAGGTGGAACAAAGCATATAAACACTGATGTGTCTTCAGGTGCAAGGAAGAGCTCATATCTGGAGGAAAAATGAGCAGCTTGTGGCCATGCTAGTGTGCAAACAGAAGTAGAGATGGGAAATAGAGGCATGGGGACATGGTGTTTTATTAGGCACATTCATTTCCAAATTATTATATTTTGGGTGGTTCATGATTCAATGAAATAAACTGAGGATAAAGATGCATGAAGGGAAGGAATGGAGGAAGGAGGAAAGAAGAAAGGGAAGAAAGCAGGGAAGAAGGGTCAAGAGGGAAGGGAGGAGGGGAGGGGAAGTAGAGGAAGGGGAGGGGAAAGGAGAGGGAAGGAAGAAGTTGTCTACAGCAGGATAATTGTTACAAATGCAGCAAGCATACCTACTGGAGGTAACACAGAAATAAATTTTGCTCTGTTTGGCAAGTTAGAATTTTCCAGCAGAGATTAGCACATGACCACTGTTTTCCTAACTCCGTCTCCAGGGTTGAAGCCTCAGATTCTCAGGGGAAGTGGGCACAGATCCCTCAAGCCCAGAAATAACCTCTGTGAGTGGGAGGCACCTGGACTGGACCCTGGAGGCAGTCAGCCTCCAGCCCCCATGGGGACACAGCCCAGGGAACAAGTGGAAATGGGTCAGAGGGAACCCCACCGCCAGCCTCAGCCTCCTGCCTGTTGTACTCTAACCAAAGCACTGCCATCCCATTCTGTATGCATCATTTCCCTGTACTCTGTTTCAACCTTTGCATTCTGTAAAATTCCAGAACTAGCTGACCACAAGTTAAATCATAGAATATCCCATAAAGCCAACTGTCTCTGCAAAGAAACTTGTCTCTGAACCAAATCAGGAAACAAAGACCTTCTTTGCCCTCAGCCCCCCTCCCAACTTTGCTTTCTGGTTTTCCCCTTTATAAACCTCCCAGACACCTAACCTAGTTGCACAGTTCTGCAAATTCCAATGTGACTGTGCTGCTGGGTACCAGCTTAAATAAAGTGCTTTATTCCTTTGGATGTTGCCTGGTTTGGGGGGGGACAACATTTTGGGGGCTTGTCTAGGATACCTTGAGGACCTCTTCTCAAATTATTTTTCACTGATTGACATAAGATCTGTAAGTATTTTGGTTTGGGGTGCACACATTTGAAAATTCGTAACAGCAGATGAGCCTCAGCACCAGAGTGGGACCCCCTCCATTTGTAATTTGGGGCTACTCACCCGTTTGACTTTGTTTCTGGTCTCTTTGTGATTTGGTGGCAATTTGCCCATTTGAATTTTTCCTTGGTTTCTGTTACAGGTCTTATGCGGCCTTTTGGATTTAAGGGTCATAATAAAAGTTGTTTTCCTTTAGGTTGCCTGGACACAGACAGAAAAACTGTCATGTGTGTGTTCAGTGTTTATCTTGTCTTTTGTGGTACCTTGCTTTGTGCTTCTATCCTTGACCGGGTTACTAACAACCATGGGCCAAGCACCATTATCTGTATCTGTGTCTCCCTTAACCTTGGTCCTTAATCATTTTGGAGACTTCAAAAATGGAGCCCCGGGGTATGGAGAACCAGTCCATCCAGGAAGACTCTGTATCTTCTGTGAGCTCAAGTGGCCCACTGGGGTCCCTAACTGGCCCCCAGTGGGGGAGTTTTGATCTGTCCATAGCTCAAGCCATCCAACAATATGTCTTCGGCCCCTCAACTTACCTGGATGAAATTGTCTATATTCAGTTTTGGATTGACCTAATCTATGACACCCCCCCCTTCCTGGCTCAAAAAGTTTCTTAAGGCATCCAACTGCCAACCTGGAAATCCTCCTCTCCTGGCACCTCTCAAAGCGAAACTGAAACCTGAGATGCCAAAACCTGAGCTGCACCTGATTCTTCCCACTGAGGATGAAGAGCCCCTGCCGCCACCCTACCAACCCCTGACCCCAGTACCTTCAGCCCTGGAAATGGAGTCCCTCTCTCGCCCTCCCAGCCCCATCTGGACCAGGAGCTATCAGTGTTCAGAATTGCCTGTCTCCTCTTCTGCAACCCTTGCCCTCCTTTCTTTGTGCGAGATTCCTAACCCCAAAGAGCTCTCCACCCGAATATTTACCTATGTTCCTTTCTCCACATCTGACCTATATAATTGGGGACAGCAGAATCCCCCTTTCTCTAAGGACCCTCAGGGCCTTATTTCTCATTTGGAATCTGTCTTCTCCACTCATCGCCCCACTTGGGATGACTATCAGCAGATTTTACAGGTTCTGTTTGCAGCAGAAGAAGGAGAATGCATCCACACCTTGGGTCATAAAGCAGTGCACAATCCTGATGGGAACGCATCTCCTGATCCTGAATGCCAGAACCATGTTTTCCCCTTGTCCCATCCTGACTGAAACCCCAATATGGCCAGAGGTAAGGAGGCTCTTGATTGATATCACCAGTTGTTCCTAGAAGCCCTTAAGGGTGCTGCCAGGAAGCCCACCAATTTGTCCAAAGTCTCAAAGGTAAGGCAACTGGCCAATGAATCCCATTCAGGATTCTTGAAAAGATTGAAGGTGGCCTATTGCATTTATACACCCATAGATCTGGTAGCACCTGAAAATGCATGGGCTATTAACATTGCCTTTGTGACTCAGTTGGCTCCAGATATTAAAAAAAATTACAGAAACTTGAAGGATTTGAGGGCATGCCCTTTAGTCAGTTGTTGAAAATTGCTCAAAAGGTGTTTGATAAACCGAGAGGACCCAAAAGACCAAAAATTGACTAAAGTTCTAGAAGTCTTGGTTGATAAAGTCACTAGGTCCAG
Organism: Dolichotis patagonum; assembly: GCA_004027295.1. Taxonomy (NCBI): domain Eukaryota; kingdom Metazoa; phylum Chordata; class Mammalia; order Rodentia; family Caviidae; genus Dolichotis; species Dolichotis patagonum. The sequence continues at coordinate 18,041 of PVJX010034157.1, forward strand.
TGAAAAGCCACCTTGCCCACCTCTATACAAAAGTTAATGTGCTTACTGTAAGGAAATGAGACATTGGTGAAAGGGTTGCCCTAAGCTCAAGGCTAAAATGGAGAGGGATGCAAAGACTCTGCTGTCCCATGATTGAGGAAGTCAGGGCTCTTATGCCCTGCCAAGTCCAGTCTAATTCTTAACGTGGGGGACCACCCAAGGTACCCTAGAATGGACAGACTCTAAGACCAGGCTTTGAAACAGCTGAAAATAGCCTTAACTGAGGCTCCTGGCTTGACTCTACCTGACCTCCAAAAGCCTTTTTCTCTCTATGTGGATAAAAATGAGGAATAGCCAAGGGAGTTTTGACCCAGAGCTTGGGGCTATGGCAGAGGCCTACCACCTATCTCTCCAAGAGACCAGCTAATGTGGCTGCTGGATGGCCACCTTGTTTGTGACCAAATGCCTCAGTGGTCCTCTTTGTAAAGGAGGCCCCAAAACTGACTTTTGGACAAAAACTTCTGATTGTCTGCTCACATGTCTTGGAGACCCTCATCAAGGCCCCACCAGATCGATGGTTATCCAACTCCTGAGTGATGCACTACCAGGCTCTGCTTTTGGACCCAACAACCATCAGTTTTAAGGAAATAGCCACTTTATTTTTTTTAAAATATTTGCTTAAAGAGAAACAAAACAAAACAAAACAAAACAAAACAGAATAAAGGGTAGCGAAAATACAGTATTCCAAGGAAAAAAGGAAAAAAACAACAACAAAAAAACCTAAGAAATTATTACTTGACAAATTACATACTGACTTCTTGGAAATAGTTGTTCAAATTACAAAGTTAAAACATATAAAGTAGACATTCAAACAGTGAGACTGTTAACAGCTCTGCTCCATGCTCTGACACAAAAACAGCAATATGGTCATCCATCTTACCCACTCAAATATACATGCAATTATATCAAAAGGGTAAAATGAAATACAACAAAACAGAGCAAAGCGGATCACAAGAAAGAGACAAAAATTTCAGAACTAGATAATCGGAGATATTCACTCTCTATCATATTGACTCTT
>PVJX010034158.1:0-19147 GCA_004027295.1 Dolichotis patagonum
CCTTTGTCAGTCACCTAATGGCAGCAGCAATTCTAGAGTTTCGATCTACCAACCAGTCTCCAATTCCCATTTTGACAGCATTACTCTTTTTCCATGACTGTAGCTACTCAAAATACATAGAGCTTTGCCCTGTGTTCTATACCATTATGAATAACTACATGGAAAGTAGGGCCCCATCTTTTTTTGCAAAGTGAAACCTTTCATAATTAATTGAGATTCTGGTTTTATACCTGATGACAAAATCAGGTGAAACCAAAAAACAAAGAGTAAAAAAAAAAAAAAACAGTAAAGCATGTAGGCCAAGAATGAAAAAGCTTAGTTTGATGGACATCTTAGTAAGTTTTAAGAGATAAGCTTAAATTTAGCAGAAAATGTCACTCTTTGGAGTTACCTGCAAGGGGCCAGGAGGAGGGGGGACTGAGTGTGGAGAAGTATTTGGTGAAAAACATAAAACATTCCACTTTCCCATCAACAAACAGGTCATCTTAGACCAGTGGTGGCGAACCTTTGAGAGCTTTCCATAACAGGCAGCCGGCTGTGACATGGGTTTCCATAACAGGCAGCCGGCATGACATGGGTTCACCAGCACTGGCTTAGACTCTTCTCATATTTGCCTATTCTGAATCTTGGAATACCTAGCCAATGTCCACACTGCAAATTGAGAGTTAGGAATAAAGTCTCTGGAGAAAAACAAAGAAATATTTAAAAGAACCTGCAGAGGATGCAGCTGGTTAACCAGCGTGCACACCAAACCCATAATCCCCTTCAAACTGTTTGTCAGACAGTTGGAAAAAATTCAGTATTTAGGAAAGACATCTCAGTCCTCTTGGCTTTAAGCAATGAAGTAGTGAAGAAGACATTCGTTATTTCTGTTTTAATTTAAAAATATAGGTAAGACAAATTCAGGAGCTCAGTTTAGGAAGCCATAATACATAACTCAAGGCTCTCACTATAGATTGCTTTAGTGGTAATAGCTGAGGTCTGTCAAATGTCACATTATCTTTCCTCTTGCTTTAAATGTTTCTCCATAGTCACTTCTATGCCCTGTAAGTCATCATTCCTAACCCTCAACTGTTTCCCCAAGTCTCTCTGAAAAGTTTCCCTGGAAGAGCAAACATTTTCTATAAAGCGTCATGGATATGACTCCTGCCAATTTAGTTTGCTCATTAGGTAAACTTTATTTTGAGTTCCCATCTACAAAATTTTAAAGTATTAGGTTAAAGGTATCCTAAAGTACACCTGCTGCTTTAACTGCTACAAAAGCACTTAGCAATCTACTAGGTTTTCAAATATTTGCTTTTTTGCAATTGATTAATACTTTTTACAGCAAACATGGTGAAGTGTTAGGACTGTAATCACTGCTATCCAAAATTTTCTCTTCTTTTTTTTTCCAAAATTAACTTCTATTCACTCAACCAAAACCTTATAATTCATAAAATATTCTCTATTTCATAAACGGGTGCAACTTTTTCATATCCTGGATGATACTCAGTTCTAAATTAATACATGTGCTATTGTCACAAGTAAATGCAAGACCCACAGTCTACCATGGCCAAAAAAGGCAAAAGGCAGGCCTAGTACTGCATTGTTCTGCCATGTCTGAAATATTTATAAAATTCAGAATACCTAAAGAGACAGAAATCTCTCTGAAATCAAAACCTATACGACTAGCAGAAATACTGAGCCATTTATTTTGGATAAAATGAAAACTCAGGTCACTTGGGCAAAGGAAAACAACTGGCAGAAATGTTGAATGTGTTGAAGATTCTCATGTCACTATTAAAATTTTCCCAGATAGCTCTCTAAAGATCTCTGATCCCTTGGAAACTCAATGGTTGGGATGTATATCTTTTACTAGGTGGTTTTTCTTCTTTCCGCATCAGGGCAGCAAGATTTCCTCCCATGTTCAAGTCTGAGAATGGATATTTTGTTGAAAGACTGACCAAACCACTCTACACAGAAAGAAAGGGAATAAACACATCTCAGTTGAGCTCTGGTACTGACCAGTAACCTAGAACATCAAATTTCTTTGGATCTTTTCCCAGACCACAACAGAACCAGGCTTAATATGTGCTTTGTATAAAAGCTGGATCTAAAACCAAGAAATAAAACCTCTTTCTTCCAGAGAGCAAACAAGTCAGCTGAGTTTGTGTAATGAACATCTTTCTTATGCAAAGAAAAGTATGAACTCACTGTAATAAATTACAGCATGAACTTTGTGTTTTTATTCCAATTTCAATACAACTGCAATTACCACAGGAATTATCTAAAGTAAGAGAGAAGAGGGAGAGCTAAAAATCACCTATAAATACATTACCAGGAGGGCAAAACAGTACTTACAAAAAATACACTAAAAAGAGACACAAGGGAACATAAAATATGGGCTAGAATATAGAGGGGGGAAAAGTGTATGGAGTAAAAATAGGATATGAGCTCCAGCTTCTAGGATCAATGAAGCATGCGTTGTCTATCAGGGTCTCTCACACCTGCAGACTTTCTCTCCAACAGAACAAGCTGCTCGGAGCCACAGTAGAGTTCTTTAGTAAACCTAAATAAAAATCTGAAGAAGCCGTCTTTTATAGCATTCACTTTCATCCTTGGAAAGATACCAACCATCCAAACCATCTCCTCCAAGGGGAAGGCACTGATTCATCTTTGTGTTTCCAGAACTTAGTAGAAAACTTGCACACAGTAAGCTCTCAGTGTATGCTTGCAAAATGAAGAATTAATGCAACCTGGTTCTTTACTCACAGAGGTCTAAGGCCAAACTCCCCATCCAGCCCTAGGAAGAGAAGATACCCAGCAGCTGTGACATTCATACCCAAGTTGTTAGTGTTGGCGATTGCAACACTGGGAGAATTAAGGCTTACTTGTCTGGTGCCAATCACAATATCACTATATGAGCACCTACAAAACACCTTATAATAACAAATATAACTCTGCAGTCTCACGGATTTGTGCTTGCAGCTCTGGACCTGCTCCCAGCTCATGAACTCTAGACACCAAGTTAACAAGGCCTCTGGAGTGAAAACAGCATGAGTCCTCACAGGTGCATCTCTGAGCAAGTCTAGGACCCGGACCTTAACATGCACTTCCCAAGTTTCCAACAGGGGTGTGAGTCAGGCATGCCACTGCGAGAGAATTGTTCTCTGTAAAAGAAACGGAATGTTTACCTTAAATTACCCTCTTTTTCTGCAGCTAGGAGATGTAACACACAGATTGCCTGTAACCATGGCAATCAGTTCAGCTGTGAGCACCCTCATTTATTCAAAGCACAGAAGCAGTATAGGAGAGAGAATACTATTACAAATAGGAACAATAAGGTTTAATTTCAGATGCCAAAGCATGATTGGTTTGGTATTAGATTCCCAACCATATGAAGTACATTACACTTTCTGGACTTCATCTGCCCTCTTCTAATCCTTAAGAGTAATATTAATTTCAATTTATTCCAGAAATAATGATTAACTTGTTTCCAGGGCTATCTTGAGAGTGAGAAAATTTGGAGAAACATATTCTCAGCAGTGCATTGCGTGCAAGCAAGAGTGTCACAATAACCACAGCAAGGACTGTAAAGCAATGTCAATGTACAGCTTTTATATTATTTTATTTTTAACTTTTAATGTTTCTTTTTTATGATAGTATCCAACTTCCCTGAGTACTAGAGAATATGCTCTGCATTTGTTGATTTTCCTAATTTTAGTTTATTTACACCCTTATCTACAGTGGCACCTTGGTACATGAATGCTTGTTTGCAAACAATTTGGTCTGCAAATAGAAACAGTTGGAAAAATTTTGTTTTTGTTTGCAAATCCTGCATCAGATGGCAAACATGACCACAGCGATCTTTCCCACACAGACACAAACATGGACATGTTTTCCAAAACCACAGAACAAATTAAGTTCTTGAACTGAGGTACCACTTATATTATATATGATTTCCTTTATCCCATAAGCAGAATGACACAAACAGTATTCTTGACTTCAAAGCAGTTATTTGTGAGTCATTAATTTACTAAACTTCAGTGATTCCAAAATTTGTCTACTGCATCCTAGGCTTTCCACTGATAAAATCTCACCAAAGGCACACAAATATCCAACATTGGGGAAAAAAGAGAAAAGGACAATAGAGTTTTGCAGTCTCCGAGGAAAACATTGCCATTTATCAGGCATTCATTGGTTACTGTGCTCCTACTACGTGCAAACCATGTGAAACCCAGCTGGAGTGAGTGTGATGCTGTTTCCATCGTGTATAAACAATGGGAAATACGCAACCGTGACATAAAAGATCTTTAATTCACAGCACATCAGCACAGAAGCAAATGTCAATTTGAACCACTAAGGAAATACTTCCTTGAAACAAAGGCTACTGAAATCATTAGTTGAATCAGAAAAATATAAAGTTATTTTTATCTTAGTAGTAACTGAATTGATTTGATTCAAACTATCTACAATTTTCATTGCAGAATCTGAAGCTTCACAAAGCTAAAATTTGAATACTACTTCAATCCCTAAAGCTCAAACTCTTTTTCATACTTTTAATTCAGAAAGAACTTTTTAAAATGACAAGAAATAACTTATTAAATGCAATGCACACATGTTCTTCCTGTTTTTTAATTTTCTTTTGTCCTTAGACTCCCCACTAAGACTTCTTTTTTGCTCTGTCCTGTCAGGGACTCGATAGGTGCCACTTCTTCATTAGAAGATCTTGAAAGTAAACAAATTCAAGAGGCCTTTGTCCTGTGACCTCTTGTGTTGCTCAGGATTTTCCATATGCCCTTGGCCCAAGTCATCCTCTTGCCTCAGCCACCCAAACAGCTGGGTCTAGAGACCTATCTGACCACACTAGGCAAGGGGTACATTTTAGGATAGTCATTAAAGTCATCTAAGATTTCCTTATAGTCTTAACCACCAGAAGCCATCATTACTTTTAGGTGAGGTATAGAGAAAGAATTGATCACTACTATTCCTTTAATACTGGAATTTAGTAATGCAAACACTCTTTGCTAATGCTGGTTGTCAACTACTTAGCAAAAAATTGAAGGACAGCATTCATTTCAATCCCTCTTTCCGAAAGCCCAAACCAAACAAACTGTGTTACTAATGATTTGATGAATTTCTCCTTCTGTCAAAGAAGACTTGGGTTTGTTCTAATTAGGCATTTCATTGGTGGCCATTATTTTATAGCCAAATCTGTTCATTCTAGTCATTGTTGGGTAGCTAGTCCTATAAACTGAATAATTCCAGGCCTTCCTTCCATGTAAAGTCTTAGTAATATAACTGTCAAACTTAGTAATATTGCTGTCATATATTGTCAATGGTGTATATGCCTGAATACATAAATTCTTATATGCCAATCCCATACATATGTGTATATTTATATATAAATATGTAAACTAGTGACTGGGTTTTGTAATTTAAAAAACAAATATGGGGCTGGACACGTTGGTTGGTGATAGAGTGTTTGCTTAGCATACACAAGGCGCTGGGTTTGGCTCCCAGTACCTAATAATCATCATCATAATAACTATTATTATTATAAAAGTCAGATGGAAATGAACACATGTGGCCAAAATTGTTAATTAGTTAAAGAGGTTCTCATTTCCTTTACTCCAAGACTAAGGGCAATGTCAGCATCTACAATAATGAATAAATGCTTTAGGATATCACAGCTATGAATACTTGCAGACCTGGGCTGAGGGACACAGTCCAGAGCAATGGCCTATTGAATTCCCAGAAATAATGTATATGCAAAGAAGATATTCATTTCCAGCAAATATTTGCAGAATATTTATTACTTTCCAGACACCAAGAATACAAGTTGTTAAAGTACCAGGTCAGCCCTGAAAAAGCATCAAATCGTGTTCAGACAGAGCTGGATTCAGGTCTTTCTTCTGCTCTTCAATAGCTCTATAACCTTAAAAATCCTTGAAACAGACCTTTTCAAGCAGCACAAAAACAACCATGTTCATGGGATGCTTTACGTACTCAGTTATGAGCAAATATTTATTGAATGCTATATTTTAGACATTGTCCCCAGAATTAGGTTTATAGCAGGAGACAGGTGTCTCTGATTTCATTAACATTTTGTTAGAGTGAATTAACCATGGCAAAGGAAATGATTCCATTCCTTTTTCATGCCAACAGATCTCATCCCAAATAAAAGTATGGTTTCTAAAATTTCCCTAAATAGATTATATGACATTGAGATCTCTAACCATTATAGTTGGAGGAGATATGAAAAAACTACCTAAAAATCTATTTTGCTCATCTTATTTTATGTTGGCTGGTTTTATCTCTGGATGTCAATAGTGGATTGTACTGACACAGACACTTTGTGTAAGGAAGCATGAACACTCAATCCTCATGGCCACCTGGGAGGTGTGTGTGTGTGTGTGTGTGTGTGTGGTGTTCTCAGGGCAAACAGACACAGTGGCAGAAAGGGGAAAGAAGAGATAGAGGGAGAAAGAATGCATACTGGTGAAGATGATGGGAAACTTCCACATTTGTTTGAAAACACTTAACCTGGGGTTAATTACTTAAAATCTGTACATCTTCTATACATGCTTCTCTGATCTGCTTTTCCCTTATATCTTATGGCAATAACTGAGCACTATTTTTAAAGAACATTTTTACATTTACAAAAAGTTGTAAAGATAATAAAGTCCATGCTTTATTGAAATTGCCTCAGTATGTTCCTTGTGCCACTTTTCTGTTTCCAGATCCAATCCAGGTGCCATATTGTATTAAACCATCATGACTCCTTAGACAACTGTTTTTGATTGTGGTAATCTCTCAAATTTCCTCAGATATTGGTGACTGGACAGTTTGAGAAATACTAGCCAGATTTTTTTTTGTAGAACACTCTCTAATTGGGATTTGTCTGGAATTTTTCTCAGGATTTCTTTGAGACTATGAATTCTCAGGGAGAAGACAATAGCAGGAACAAAGCTCTGTATTCCTCACATCAAATTAAGGCGACACACAACCAATAGGAGTTATTACTATTGATTTTTGCTATGAACATCTGGCTGAGCAAGCATGCATCTCTTTTTAAAAGGAGATTATTACTAATTATTATATTTGCATTACGAAACCCTACCCCAAAACACTCATCAAGAAATCTCAAAATAACTTCTTAATTTCTCTAAAAGCTACTTTCTCAATTTTCTGTAGGAAAATATAATGACCGTATATATGCCACTGAATACTAGACATCGAATAGACAGGTATAAAGAAAACATACTGCTACTTTTAGGAATCCATGGCTTGTGTATTGCAAGAGGAATTTGTAAGACATGAATAATAAGTGAAGGGGCACTGTGTAAGGGGTCAAGGAACCTACAGAAAGTGATCCCTGTGATCACATTTGGGTGGGACTGGGAGAGAACTTCTTTTATGTAGCAAAATTCGGGGCTAGTTCTCCAAGGATAACAAGACTCCTCCAGGCAGGTAAAGGAGGAAAGTCATCCGAAGCAGGCCATGTGGTGGGAAGGAAAATGGAATAGTGGGCAGAGAGCCTGAGAGCCTAGCTTGAGTGGTAAACAGCATGGCTGCTACTCTTGCAGGCTGCTAGAGTCACAGACAAAGCCTGTTTCAGGCTAACTCCACACCACATGTATTCTCTGGAGGAATAGTCAGATTTAGGGTGCTGGAGAGAGGGCAGAGGAGAGGGAGAGACCAGAGAGGAGAGAGGAGACAAACAGAGAGGAGAGAAAAGACAAATAGGAGAGAGGAGAGAGTTAGGGAGGTAAGAGACAGAAAGGAGAGAGGAGAGAGACAGGTAGAGGGAGACAGGAAGGAGAGAGGAGAGAAATGAAGCGAGAAACAGGAGAAAGGAGAGAGGAAAGAGAAAAGAGAAAGGAAATAGGAGAGAGACAGGGAGGAGAGAGTAGAGAACAGGAGAAAGGAGAGAGGAGACAGAGAGGGGGAGCCAGGGAGGGAAGAAGGGAGGGAGAGAGAGAGACTCCCACTTCACACTTGCTCCCTGAGAGGTGCCAGTCCAGACTGGTACAATGCCAGATGTGGATGGAGAGACATCAGCTATGGCTCAGGAATGAAGCAGCCTATTTAGTGCTATCAGCAGACATTTCTGTGGTTTTGCTATTCCTGTTTATGGGGGCCCTTGAGAGCACAACGTCAGCACCAAAAGGAGCCAGAAGATGTTTCTATCACGTGCTGTGGGACTTGCCTGGGTTTAGAGGAAAGCTGCCCTTCCTCAGGAAAGCCTCTATCCTAGGAAACCCTGCTATGTAGCTTAAGAATCTGCACTTCATACCCAGAGGAAAACCCCTTCATCTTCACATATGCAAACTTCCATGAAGAGTAGCAGGAACTTCTGACCCACAGGAAGAGCTAGTGGATGACGTTTTTGCATTCTGTAAGAAGACTAAATACCCATTACATTCTCTGTGGTCTTCCTCACCCCAGTATCTTTGTCTCTATGTTCTGGGATGTCTACAAGAGAATATGAAATAAATCACCATAAAATATAATCTTCAAGGGCTCATGAAATCCCTTTAGGATCAAGATGATGCTCTTCTCTCTCACCTCATCTTTCATCATCACCACTTTTGCGTTTAATCCTTCCCCTTCCTTAACAACAGAGCACCAAGTCAGCAATCACGTTATGTCCACTTTTACTACCACGCCTTGTACCTGCTTGTCCCTATGCTTGCATTCTTTTTCCTACAGCACATTTTTGTTGGTGATTTTTTAATGTGAAATTGGATTTTTTTTATTTTACAAAAAAGGTGAAACAAACTTTCATGACAAGATAACAGAAGAATAACAATAGTTAATACATTACATACTGTTATCTTTAAAGTAGTTACTCAGAGTGTAAGATATGGCCATAGAAATTTCTCCAATCTATATTAACACAAAACTTCATTTTCTATGAACTAAGAGAGACTAACTTACAGTTTTCTTCCCTTTTCCTCTCCCCGGCCCATCCTCGTTCCTTTTTCCTTTAAACAACTTTTCCCATTTCACTATATCTACCATACATTTGAGACCTTATTTACTTTTTAAATTTCTCACACCAAGGAAAGAATACGATGTTTACACATGTAAGTCTGATTTATTTCACTTAAGAGTATGGTCTCAAGTTGCATCCATTTACCTGTAAGTCTCAAGTTTTTCCTTCATTGTATAAAAATACCACATCTTTTTAATCCACCTCTTGGTTGATGGCCATTTGGGTTATTTCCGGGATTTAGCTGTTACAAATCCATCTTTGTCTGGATAGTTCCTGACTTACTACCGTCTTTTGGAACTGAGCTGATTTTTCCTCATTTGTGTTAACCTTGCTACACCTTGAGGGCCCTTAGACTTCCTCTGTGATGACTTACCTAATTGTATTACAGTGGTTGGCATCTTTGACCTCGCCAACAGGGATTACATCTTATTCTGGAGGGTTTGGGCCTTATATTGAGTGTAACAGGTCAGCCAGTCTTCTTTTCTGCCATCCTTGATACAGAACCTCTTTGTTCTTCAGCTTGTTACCCCACAATTGCAAGTGAGTCATTATCCTTCAATGTATGGCATCTCCATTTCAGGGTCTTAAGCAGGAAGGAAGAAGACAGTAGGGAGAAGAGGGCTAGTACTATTTTTTAATCAGAGAAACAAGCTCCAAGATTTACTTTTAATGCCACATTGGCCAAAATGGGTCACATGTCCATCCATTGCTACAAGAGGGCTAGAAAAGCAAGCAAGGGTAGGCCAATATGTGATTCATTCATTTCTGGAAGCCAGTACATGGCTACCATAATGAGTAAGATTATGCTAGCCAGGGAATCTAGCTTGTGACCAGTCAAGTAATAGTTCCTACCACACTGAATTAGATTTTACAAAACAGATTTAAGAAATACAGTCTTGAATACTGTATCAACTAGGAAGCAATCTATAAAGATCGAGAAAAACTATATATCCAGGTGGTAAAATAGTAACTATTTATCAGTTGAGAGTCAAGTAAATGTTTTAACCCTGAATTATCTCCGCTCATCAAGACATCTCTGAAAGTCTTTACCCATGCTTTTTGATTTATTGAGTCTAGAGAAATAAATGAAGCTCTATTCCTGTACATTGCAAAGGTGATCCTAACTTCATAGATCCACTTACATGTAAAGTCTTAGTTAATGTAGTAGGAACTGGCAACTCTCTGCACAGGTTAATAAGTTTGATTTGATTTATATTGTATTAGTCACATTCCCATTGCTGGAAAAATACCCGATGTGCACAAATTAAAGGAAGAGAGGTTTATTTTTGGTTCACGGTTTCAGATGTTCCAATCCGTGGTCAACAGGCCCCAAGGAAGAAACGTGGTAGAAGAGAATGATGCAGAAAAAACTCTTCAGTTTACGGCAGCAGAGAAGCAGAGGACAGGAGCAGTGCCAGAAAAGAGGGGGCCAGGGACCACATATAGACCCTCATGGACCTCCACGACACACCTGTACATACTCAGAAGGAAAGTTACTCAACTTATGCATCCAAGATGGAGCAAATGGGAAAGAACCAGAGAGGAAGGGACCAGACATGGCCAGCAAGATCACAACCTCATGATCTACTTTCTCCAGCAAAGCCCTGTAGCCCATCCAGCTATGAAATCATCACTGAATAAACCTGTTGATAAGTTTAGTACCTTCGGAAGCCAATCATTTCTCTAGGAATCTTTTAATCTAGTCAAATGGATGATCACAATTAACTGGTGTTTGTGTTTAGAAGTTAGGGATAGTTTTCTAAAATAAACAGCTAGGACTCCATAACTAATCTGTCAATTGGCTCCATCAGCCTCTGTTTCAGATATTTAGTGAGTGACTTTCTTCTCTGAAGATATTCAACCCCAAATTACATGACAAATCATTTCCACTGAAATATATAAAGGTTTGCTCAAGTAAGTGTGCTAAATGAAGGAAGTTTCTCAGACTATATAATTAACAAAAGTCTTAGTTACTTTTCTCTTATTGCTGAGACAAAATACCTGACATTCGAAGTTAAAAAGGGAAAGGTTTATTTAGCTCACAGTTTGTAGAATTTTCAGTCCATAATCAGCTGGCTCCAAGGCAGGATGGTATGGCAAGGGGGCAACAGCTCATGGTCATGGAAAACATCAAAATCAACAAGCAAGGGGTAAGAGAAGACACTTTCTGTCCTTTATATTGTATGCAGGCCACCTTCCCTAGAGTGAGTGTAGCACTCACACCCTGAATCCCAGCCAGAATTATGTCAGACCAATCATTGGAGTGATTATTAATCACACAGCCTTAATTCCAGCTGAATCTACTTTCTAGATTCAGCTACCTTTGGAAAAACCCCATGACCACATAAGGCTTAGCAGTGACAGCTATACACAAATCATATCCACAACCATCTTGTATTTTCTTGGCCATGTATCCCCACATTGCTCCTTCCACAAAACTAATCATCTTGTCATGTACAGCCATCGTTAGAACATGGAAAGGCCACAAACCTTTCCAGTATAAGGAACCATGCACAGAAAATGGAGAACAAAGGACACTACTGAGTAACCCAGAGATCAAAATTTCATTCTCAACATTGCTACATCATTTTGTGACTAGAAATTTAGTTATTAGTCTTTCTGAGCTTTGATATTTTTTACTGAGTTAGTAGTACTTACTTCAGGAGTCATATGGTCTAAATGTAAAAATGAAATAGTTTATAAAGTGGAGCAGGCATTTATTGTATGTGCTATGATTGAAAGCTATGATGGATAAATTTTTTAATGTATCTCAATAAAATCATATTGCCATTATTCCCCCTCAAAATACTCTCCATGCTTCAAACATACTTATCTCATCAGTCTTACCTCTTTTTGAAACAGTTTGAAAGACCTCTCTCATGAGTATCTTTAATCATGCTATTGTAGCTTCTTCAATGTCTTGAATTGAATCAAAATATTTACCTTTCATGGTTATTTTGAGTTTAAGGAAGAATCAGAAGTCTCTTTCTTAGAAGTTTGTCTTTGAATTGTATTGCATTCAGCCCTGTCACTCACCATATATTTTAATCACAATTCATAAAGACATTCATGAAAAACGATTTCTAGAAATATTTCATAAAGTGGCAAAATGATAGTATAAGTGTGTTTGAAGCTAGAGGTATTTTTAAGGGGGATTAGAGGCATTTTTTATTTAAATATTTACCATATTGCTATGGTTTGTATCTGAATATGCCCTAAACCTCATGCAGTCATGGAGGCAGGTTTCTAGAATTTGTGATCGATTCATTGTCCAATTCTGGGACTATGGGTATAAGTACTGCACCCACACTAGGGTGGGTGTGACTTACATACAATATGAGGGGCAAAAAGAACCTTCTCTGCACATTCCTCCCCATTTGCTGTTGTTGATTTTGCTGTCTTCCTCTTCCATGTGTCAATCTGCCTTAGAGTCAGCTGGGTATGGACCAAACCTCCACAAACTGTGAGCTAAATAAACCTTTCCTTCCTTAATTTGAGAATCATATATTTTGTCTCAACAAGAGAAAAGAAACCAAAACACATAGGTTTGAAACACCCCTTGTATGTTCAACAAGTTATCAGCATCTTACTTGAATATTATTAGTAGCAAATTACCTCAAATGTTTATCAATGGTAGGCCAATATGAATATACTCTTGCACTGGATGTAGCTCAGTAGTAGAACAGTTAGCATAAATAAGGCTCTGGGTTTAATCACCAGTACTGAAGATAGATAGATACAGATATAGATATAGATACAGAAATAGATATAGATATATAATATCTATGACAGAGGATAGAAAAACCATGAGAGAGGACTAGAAAAACCATGTAGATGGTGCCCTATATTTTTAGCCTATCTATGTCACATAATAAAAGTTAATCAAACAGACAGATGACATTGGCTAAGTACTTATCTTTATTTCAGGATTTTCAAAAGCAGGAGGTTTAAGAGCTGGCCGTATTTGAAAGAATCTAGTATGTCACAGAATTGATGAAAGGTCTGTCACCACAGATTGGATGTGTTGATTTTATTTCTCCAAAGGTATCCACATAGCAACTTGGCAGTACACAAGTATTCTAAAAATTCTACCCGTTTTTATAGAAAATAGTAATTGTACCCTTATCTAAAATGTTAGATCCCATTTTCATTTTAAAGACTCATAATGTTTTTCCTAAGCTAATAATTTTGTTCATTCCAAACCTGTCATTGTAAATTTGAAAGAAGGCCACAAAAAATAGGTACTTAACTAGAATAGGTGCTTTTTCAGTTGATTTTATAAATGTGAGATTATTGAATTAAGGGATAATGCAGAACTGGGAACCCAAGGAAAAGACTCTCAATTACACTATAATCACAGCTCATTTTTCGATCTGTCAATTACGTTAATTTAAGGTCATGACCCCACCTGAGAAGCTCTTGTGGACTGTGTCCCTATGCAGCCTCTGTCAGGAGCTCTGGTATACAGTGGTGCCCAATGATTGCACTGAGTTAATCATTCATCTTCTTCACTAGATTTGGATTCAACTACTTTACAGTCCCTCATCTCTCACCTCCAAAAATTTAGTCCATCCGCAAAGAAAAATAAAAGGCAGAAGGAAGTTGTGGCAAACATGCTGTCCTGTATAAACAGGTCTTGGTTCCAGTCCCAGTTTCCCACAATTTTGGACAAATCACTTCATCTTTCTACATTGTTTCTCCATATCATGAAGACACTAGGCAAGACACATGTACCAAGCTACACAGTGAGGCATGCTCTATGACAAAGTAGTGTCCCCAGAACTGTAGAAACTAACAATGATTTTTAAGGTCAGAATTACTAGGTTAAGCACTAGCTTTCAGGAGGATGACTTCAAAGGAATAACATACATTTATTATCTCTGGAAGGTTTTGAGGGTTTAGATTTATGTTTTTAAATTATGCTACTTTAATTCTATGTGTCACATACTTATTAGGATACAATTTAAGAGAGCAAATGTCTACAAAGGTCTGAAGCTTCTTGGCATTTTATCAATCATTATTTAGAATTTCCTCATTTTTTTTTCTTAAGGTATTTTTCCAGGAACACAAGCTTTGTGTGATGTAATGAGAAAGAAATAAAGGAAGTTCAATCTGCTGCTCCTTCACCCTTATCCACTCAACACCTACCTCGTGACAAACCTGAAGCTCTTAATGAATTCCAGAGTTACCATTAGATTCTTATAGGATGATTACAGAGGCTCACATTTTGCTAAGTTGTATGCAAGTGGCAAGAGTGTACATTTATTTTATCTTCATGTCACTTGTGTGTTCTTTTTAAATGAATGTTTCTTTAATGATCACGTAAAGTACTCCATTGGTCACTTCTCACCGAAATAACTATTACACAAGTGACCATGCAGCAACCTATGTGTTGCCTCAAACCTACGTCAGAGAAAGTTCTCAGGTTTACGTAATCAACTAAGCAGCAGCCGGTACACACTGTAAAAAGTATAAGCCTTTACATCGTGTGTGTATGGTGGCGGGCTGGGGTGAGAATGTTTGGGTTTGTTTCATACTGCACAGAAGTACACCTCCTTTCTCCCCTTGAAATGTACGGGATAAGTGAGATTCTCAATACACACAGAGCTCTCTGCAGACACAATGAATGGCAGAGATCCGACACACACCCACATACTTCCCTTAGTGACAGAACTGTGCTAAAGACCAGAAGTTGTCCACGGCTATGCTGAATTTATACTTCTTCTGGATTCTCATGGTATTTGGATTTGTTATATTGTATGTTAGACTAAATATGATTTTAAAAGCCTCACTCTTCCTATCTTAAAACTAGGGCATGTCAGAGGGGTTTGGGTGGGGGGTAATCCTGCCTTGCCACTGTCCCTTCGCCAGCCTGAGACAATCTTCTCCAGCCACCTCAGAGCTGCCGAGCCCAGCTCGCACCGGATCACTGTGGAGCGGAACCAATTTTTAAATGTCTTCATCTGGTCCCTCCTACTTTCATGGTTGCTCTGGGGGTGGTGAGAATCGGGACACACTGAAAGCTGCTGGGACATCTGACTCTTTATTTTCTTGGCTCTATGTGGTTTAACTCGCACCAGTCCTCCCGCCTGTGCAGAAATTTACTTTTGAGAGCAGACACAAAAGGAGACGCTGAAAAGGGGGCAGAAGCCTTCACTCTGGCTAGGAAAAAGCAAGAAGAGGAATACTACAGCCAGGCCCATCGGTGACCCCTCTTCCCCAGTCCCTAACCTGGGTCTCTCCTCCCACAGCATGATGATGGGGGTGAATGCTCCCAAGAGGAAACCGATGCTAAGTGCCCTTCTATTTTCAGAAAATACTTCCTAGTGCTCTCCCCTGAATGCCTTTGGATTTTGTGGACCAGTGCCATGGGTTTCTAGGGTAAGGGTGTATGGAGAGAGATAATGATCTCCAACATGTGGAAACCAGCTATATGATTGGACCTGCCCTTTGCTGCCCCGGGAACAGCAACAAGGCGCACACTGGAAATCACAGGACAGATCTAGTTTCAGATAAGACTTCCCTGCCAGCATCCTGCCACATAATGGACTGCGATGTGTAGTGAGTGCCCACTTTATGGACATATTCGAGCAAGTTCCGTGTGGTCACTTGCCTCAGGAATTATTCAAAGGATTCCACTGTTGGAAGAAATAGAATATGAAGGAAGGCTGGTCCTCCCTTCCTCCTCCCCAGCCCAGCTTCTGCCCATGAAGCATGAAACAGCTCCCCTGTCCCACAGCTCTGTGGGTGCACTGTCTTCCAGTTGTCCTGGATTAAAGCTGGCATC
Source organism: Dolichotis patagonum (assembly GCA_004027295.1). NCBI lineage: Eukaryota > Metazoa > Chordata > Mammalia > Rodentia > Caviidae > Dolichotis > Dolichotis patagonum. The sequence goes on from PVJX010034158.1 coordinate 15,768, forward strand.
TTTGGGTGCCATAATTTAACAGAAAGTGCTGTCATCGAATCTTGAGGAAACACAGGGCCATACCCCACTTTCTTCTTTCGCTTTATACCAACTCGAAGCCTGTCTTTCACCCACTTTTCTCTTGAAACCTTTGCTTCCTTTGTCAGAGAGCCGAAGCCTGCTCCCCTTCTTGTCCTGACACAGAAGCAGTCAGACCTCACAGCAACAGAAGCTGGGAGCAGCCACCAGTGGAGGGGACCTCTCCCCTGACTGTCTTTCTGCTGACCCCGGCCGCAGATAAGCACAGCAGATTGGCTTTTTCCCTGTTGCAGAGATGAGATCCTTTGGTCCCAAGAGGCCTCTTCTGGCTGCCAGGCTTAAACTGTGTTCTCAAAGCTCTCCTTTGACAAAACCAAAATACAGCAGTGTTTCCATTAACCCGCTCACTAACCAAGTTGGTTCTTCATTTGCCGTGCAGCTATTATTCTTCAGATACACAATCAAACCCAAAACAAAAACCCAATACTTTCTCTCAGGTATAGTGCTGTACTTACACAGCGTGATCTAAATGACCCAGGAAATGTTCCTACCATTGCTAAATAGAAACAGAATTACATATAACCTGCTAAATAGAAACCAAATTATATATAACCTGTAGGAAAGAATTGAAGAATTTTCCTATGAAATGGTGAACTATAATATATAGAAATTTGAGAATCATCATACAATTTACGATACCTCCTTTAACCCTAAGTTGCTAAGACTCAGTACTGTGTGATACTTTCTGTTTAGCCTTTCAACTCAATTTTCATCTATTGAGTTTGCAAAATAACATTTCTTCAGATTCACGTGCTATTCCAGAGTAGATTTCATCTCTTGGTACCTCTACCTACCTAATCAATCGAGAGGAATCCTTTGCAGAGTGAGAAAATTCTAATTAATCCCCCAAAACAAATCATCAGCACACTAATCATACTAACTTTGGTAAATACTGTGCCCTGCAGTTACTAGGTGTTACCAATAAACAATAAACAATAAACAAACAATCACTATTTGTACATTTTACCAAAATTTCTTCCTTGCCTTAAAAGAAATCATTCTGTAAAATTCTGCCTCTCAATCTCTTTTTATTTCTGGCATTTCTGATACCAGCATAATCAGGAAACAATGAAAATGCTCCCTGAAAAACCAGTTCTCACTGAGCTTGCAGACCAATGAGAATGGAGATTAACTCAAATAAACTTCGGAATGCCAGCCAAACCCTGAAACTTGTCAGCAGTTCTCCCACTGAGAGTGGTTATGATTTTCCAGTAGTACCTTGTCCTGAAATGACCTGACAGAAAGCCAGTGTCAGCTGACATGTGACATCAAGGGTCCCATGCAGATCCTCCTGGCAGGTTGTCCCATCAGACTCTCCATGCTCTGAAGCTGCCCGCAGTGGCTGGGCAGAAACAGTGCCTCACCATCTCCTGCAAAACATACAACTTCATTCTTCCAGGAAGGACCTCCCCTTGGCATTCATGGACTTGATTTTAGGTTGGAAAACAAGAAATCTCTAAAAAAAAAAATACAAAAATAAAACGCTTTTTTTATTTTCAAGAATAGTTCTGACATGAACTTCATTTATGTAGGATAACCACTTTATACTTTATTTTGTTACTGAAGATACACAGAAGTGTCTCTACTTCATTTGAAATTGAAACTAAAATGTTTTTATCTAATTGTCTTTGCTTCCCCCCCCAACAAATGTTACTTCAGTATTCTGTCTCACCCGAGGTTTCAGATATGGTGTTTTTAGCACCTTGATTTATAGCCCTGAATAAGGAAAGGTTATGTCAGCATTTACATTATGAAGCTATGTTTTTGTGTGTTTATAACTAAGCAATAACATTATTCCGGCTGAAAGTTGGAATGCCGTTTCTACCTTGAAACACAAGTTTGCCCCTAGCTGTATGTCACATACGGACACACACATTCACATACACACCAGAATTCAACAATTACTATTTTGCATTCACTGAATGTCTTGCCTTGATGAAAATGAATTAAAAGAAACTCAAGGTATGTAGCAAAATCAAACATAGTTGTCATCCATTGGTAGTGACTTATATCCTAACATCTATTTTAGCAGATTTGAAAGTTAATTTAATGACAAAAGAATTGATTGCATAGTTTTCACAGTTAGGATGAAAGGACCTAAATATGAATTAAGACCTCCGCAACACATGTTGTTGTTTCTTAGCTGAAAATTACAGCTTTTTTCCACACTGTATGGTAAATATTCTCTGAATTCAAAGATGTGATCTAATGTCCTCAAACATATTTAATTCAAGTGATCATCTACATAGCAACAGACTGGGCTCTGCTAATAAACCAGACCTGGGAATAAATCTGGTAATTCATTAAGCAAACCTATATCTATGTCATGCAAGGTTTGTGTACCCACTGACTGCCTATAAAAGGGAAATAGAATTTCTGATAAATAAGTTACTTCCTCAGACATGTAAAGTCGTTGCTTTCAATTCACATCTCTATAGCTTTTTTTTTGTATTTTTCATACTCAAAATGCTAAAACATACCAGTATAAAATTTTCACATTTAAAAAATATATTAGATTTTGCAACCTGAACAACTAATTCTGAGATAACAATGTGCAATATATTAACTAGTATTAATTTCCTATTTTTTTCTTTCCTCTTTTGAAATTCTGTATCATTTCAATCCTTTTTTTATGTTTTGCTTTTTAAAATAAAGAATATATCTTTATTTACATGACCATGAAATCTGTTAGCAAGCAAGAAAATAATTATTTTTTCACAGTGAAAAAATACTGAGAATTAGAAGGGAGAGGAAAAATTTGAGTTAAATGAAACACTAAAGTCTAATCTTATCAAAGACATAATGCAATTGGTGTGAAAAATCTCTTGCTACTACTTAATCATAGAACTTATACAAGATTTAAGAAAAGTTATTTAATTGGCACTGGAAGTTCTAGTGTATAAAACTGTTTCAACTGGTAACAAAATGTACCTGAGAGGTGTGTTTATGGTATTAAGCTTCCTGGCACCTAGCTCTAACTAGCAAGCACTTACTAGCTGCATGACCTTGGACTGCTCAACCTCTATGTGCCTTAGCTTCCTCATCTCAAACCAGAGAAATAGAATCTCCCTCGTAAAGAAGTTTTAGAGTTTTTTTTTTTTTATTTATTTAAAAGAGAATAAAACAAAAGGGGGCAGTACAGAGCAGATCAGAACAGGACAACATAGGCAACACAGTACTTTACATTAAGTCAACTGGACATCAACAGTAGCTAACACCATATCTCTTACTCTGCTATAGTTGAGCATAGTTTCAATTACAATAATATCAAACATAACACAATAGAATAAAGCCATGCATAT
>PVJX010034159.1:0-19131 GCA_004027295.1 Dolichotis patagonum
CACTTCCATTCAAAATCATCCTTAAGAATTACTAAACTGATGCACTGACAGGTGAATGGAAAATTTAAATTTCTATCAGACAGTCTTCCATGGAACTATGCATTCCAGTCAATGAAATGAAATTGTGCATTTCATTTTATTCTTTTTAGTATAGTTTATTTTATGAGCAATAAAGCAATATTAAGTTCACAGCAAAATTCAGTGAATGTACCAGAGACTTCCATTCAAAAAATCTTCTAATATTGTCATCTGGCCACAGTGGTATGTTTACAACTGGAGAGCAAACATTGACACATCATTACACTAGAGTTCATAGTTTACACTAGGTTTCACTTTTGGACTTGTACATTCTGTGGGTTTAGACTAACATAATGGCATGAATCTACAATTATAGTATCATGCATTATAATTTCACTAATTAAGTTCTAAACAATGATGAGGTGGCTTTATACTATTTGACAAAATGTGAAAATGGACCTTACTATGTACTGGCATAGGATGAAACCATATATTTCAAAAATCAAATAACCTCTGGACTAAGGAGATTCAGAATGGAAAGAAATGGGGACAAGATTTTCTTAAATAAATAATATCTGAGGGTCTATTTTCTGGACCATATATATCATATCTACATTGATTGTATCTGAATAATATTGTCTTATACAATGCCTATAAGGCCAACTAAATATATTGACAGCATATGATTTATCTTTCTGTGATAATTACCTTTTATGGTCGTAAGTAAACAGAAGGTAAAATACTGAATAATTTCACATTAATGAAGTAGACATTCAAAATCATGGACACATAAAGATAGATAAACAGAGAGATAGTCCTTAACTCATGATGTGAAATGATTGAGGAATGTCATGTACTTTTAATCTATTGTTCTTATAATCAGTCTTCAAAAGAATAATCTACTTAAACACATAGAAAATAAAATTACACTTGTCCAGTGATCAAAATATCAGCATTTTAGTGATTGAACATTTACCAAGAAACTATCATTCTGAAAGTAAGGAAACAAAAAAACAAAGTGAGTAACGATAGATAATCACCTTCTGTTTCATCAGCAATGTAAGAGAAAGACACTTCATTGAACAAAACCATTGCCTTCTTTGCTACCTCCACCTACCCCTTGACCTGCATTATTACTTGCATCAATCTTGAGTCACAAGAATCACTTAAACCTTGCTGAGATACACTGTCTGGCTTTTAACAATGATTGCTTCCTTTGCAGAGTGTTTTGCTACTCTGAAAAGCTCTTCTAGTAAAATATCTATTAAATTTCACTATCACTTTCATTCATTAAGCTGGGACAGTAAAATTTTTAACTGCAATAAGACTGAAAAATGAATGTTCATACTTTTTAAGGTCATTGCTAATTGCACATAAGAAATTTTATAACAAAAACTTTTAAAAATTTAATTTTGATTGTCTTTCAAAAATGATTTTTTGACACTTCCTTAACCTTTAATTCTTTATCTTTATTGCGAGAAATCAAACTCAGAATTTCAGACTAGAACTCCCCTAGTGACATATACACCAAGCTTTTATAAGCACATTTAAATACATTTAACACATATGCCATTTATATATTTGCTATGTATACCATTTCTTTCTCTTAAAACTCACATATATCCAAATATCTAAGAATAGTAGAATTGGTCATTCTTTTTTCATTCAGAGATAAGAAACTCATTCATTTTACCATGTGTCAAAGAGTAAAGATTCTTATTTCAGGAAGTAAAATGATTCTAATGTAATTACATCCTAAAATAACCTTGAATTAGAAAAAAAATTCCCCAAAATAAGACCTTAATAAATAATTGCTCAATCAACTTTTCTTATAGTATCAGGTTGCATCAAGATTTACTTTGGAGAAATAGCCAGACAGCGTATTTGCAACTCTTAGTAAACAAGTGAGATGGTACTGTTATGCCCATTTACATACGATTTAAAAAGTGCCTAGGCTGATGATCTCGAAGCTTGTTGATAACAATGATTTTCCTAAGCTTATCACCTGTTTCTGTGCTTGCATAAGGTGAGAGTGAATTTGATGTAGATGTACTTAGATTAAAATATCAAAAATAATTTTTAAAAAACAGGAAAATTATGTAAACAAGTGGAGAATCCAGGTGATCATCATTTTAGATACTAGATTTCTGAAAAAATATGGACCAATTTTAAATAAATATAAGAAAAAAGAAAAAAAGAAAGAAAAAGAAAGAGAAAGAAAGAGAGAAAAAGAAAGAGAGAGAGAAAGAAAGAAGAAAGAAAGAAAGAAAGAGAAAGAAAGAAAGAAAGAAAGAAAGAAAGAAAGAAAGAAAGAAAGAAAGAAAGAGAAAGGAAGGAAAGTGTGCTGTTGAGCAATTATCATTTGAATGTAATATATTATGGAATATTCTTCCATATATTGGAATATGGCTCACTGAATACCTGAGTTTGATACTGTTTGTAGACAGGACAGAATATAAAAATAGAAATCATTTAAGCTAAGGATAACTTACACATAATGAAGGCAAAGTAAAATTGAAAATAAAATATTTGGTGAGCCAGTATGACTCCACTACCCAAAGGACCGACTGGCCCTAGAGTCAAGGATATTGTATTCCTTTTCAGTTCATGCCATTTGAGAGCATAGGTGGAACATGGCATGTCAGGGCACCCATTTTCAAAATCTGATGATGTTTGAGACATGAAGATTTTTGTTTGCTTTTCTTTGGCTTAAATGAGATTTTAATTTTCACATCCAATATATTATTCAGCCAAACTAATATAACACATCACCATAGATGAGAAACTGGAACACCAGACATTAATTTCTAAGGCTCCTGGAGGCTGGATATCAGAGATAGGGCACTAAGCAGCATGACGGGGTTCTTGGCAAGAGCTTCATTCCTTGTTATGTTCTTATCTGGCCTTTGTGGATAGAGCCAAAGAGATGTCACTGTCTCCTTTTTCCTTTTACTATTGCATTAATTTTATCATATTGACTTCAGTTTCATCACTTCATCTAAACTTAAATATTTTCCTTAGGCTCCAACTACACTATGCTATCATACTCGTAATAGGACTTTTAACGTCTGAGTTTTGGTTCAAGCAAACATTCAGTCCCAAGCAATGAGCTGGAACACATAAGTGCATCCAGAACTGAAGTACAACTTTCTTCAAACAAAACTTTTACCATAAATCATGTACTAGTGGTTTATATCATGTTTATTCATTTCTAGTCACTATTTAAATGCTGGATATGATCCATTAAATTGATTTCATGACTAATTAGTAGTTTACAAATACAAAGCAATGCTAGAGGACATTTTATAAATTCAAATAATTTTGCTGGAATGCTCATTCTTAATCCTCCAAACTTTGCCTCTCCATTTTGACATTTCTAATTGTCAGAGTGAAAAGATCCAAAGATAATAATTTTTCCTTTAGTAAATCCCTAAGAGTGATGTGTCAGTTATACTATTATAATTTATTTTTCCATTCCATAATAAGATATATGTTTCCTTAAACTATTGAACCTGATTAAAAGCTGGAAAATCAGTCATTTTGCAGCACACTGAATGAAATATTTCTTCCAACAAAACAGAATTATCTTGCATCACATGAAAACTAGCAAAAGAAATGAGAAGTGAATTTTAAGCTATGTTTTATTATAACCTGTCATGCATTTTCCTGAAGTTCGAAGCTTAAGGGTGATCAAAGGGTGAGAAATACTGGCAAAACTCTTGTTACTTAAAGCATCAAACAACTTTTTCTTTAAATTTAGAAATTTTTGTACTATTTTTTGATGAAAATAATTCATTACTGTAAACAGTTCTTAATATCCATAAGATTTTAACTTATGGTTCTGAGTTTTCTGAGGCCTTTCCCAGCATCATGATTATTTTGAAAAGATACTTTTATTCAGATACCTATAATGTAAAATTCTAGATGTTCCCGTTAAATATGTGTGTGTGTGTGCATGCACGCACGCATGTGTGTGTTTAAAACAGTTTGACTGCACATACTTAAAGGTAAACTATAATCAAGAATAAATAATGACTTAGAACTTTAAAAATTAAGAGGCTAAAACAATGCACTCATTCATTTAAAAGACTAATTTCAGTCTTTTTATGATCACTACTTACTATTTATACCCAATTACCTTGTGGTAGGATATGGGTTGCACATACTATTAAGCATGTGCTAAATGCATTCGTTATGAGTTTTATTTGATTACTACTCTAAACATTACTCATGTTTATACAATTTCATAGTTCATTGCTCATTTAACATCTGCTCATAATTTTAAGACTACTGAGAAATCACTTTACACATAGAAATTAAGGGGCTGCTTTGCATAAAATTGTGATGTCTAGACCTCCAAATTTTAGACACTTTTTGGCCAAGTCAGTTGTATGACTTTTAAGCATGTAATTTAAAAGATTCTGCTCTCAGTTCCTCAAGACTAGCACTGAACTTGTTAGAATATATTAATATATGATTATCAAAAAGAGGATGAAGAGGGAGAGGAAGAGACTTAAAGAGAAAGAGAGAGGGGAGAGGGAGAGACAGAGAGACAGGGACAGGGAGATCGACTGAATAAGGCTGAGTAAGTGGTAAATAACTCAACTAAATGTTTTTCCTTAATTGATCACAGAACAGATTTCATAAAATCCAATTCAATTTTATGTGATGAAAATAAATACATAATAAATGCAAGAGTTGAACGACTTATGTTCTTGCTTTGGTATGTCTTTGTTTTAAGATTATGGATTTTCTTGGTCTAGTCTTACAGAATGGAGGATATATTATTAATTATATACAATGTGTTTGAATTTTCAACCACATATTCTATTTCACCTTCATATGTTTGTGTAAATAATAAAGTATCCAAAGAACAAAACAAACTATATACCAAAATAATTATAAAAATTAATTAAATGCATAAAAATATTAAGAAGACAGCACAAGGCAAAATCATTTTAAATATCTAAGTAAATAGAATTTTAAGTATGGTAAAAATATTAGCTTGAGTCAATCAGAAACAAAAGAGAACTTTTTATCTTATTAGATGTTAATTTGCATAAATACAGCATATACTTGTAGGAATTTTCAAAATAAATATAAATATTTATACAAGTAACATTTTCAATATCACTAATATAAACCACTTAATTTATTGAGGGTTGATTTTAGATTATAATTTCATTTTTCATGCATCAGGTCCCATAAGCTTTTATCCCTGATATTAGAGCAGGTTAATTATATCCTTATATGTAGATAATAGTAAAGTATTTGATATTGTAAATACTAGTAAATATGTAGATACTAGTAAATATGTAGATACTAATAAAGTATTTGATATTGTAAATACTAGTAAAGTATTTGATCAAAGATCTGTAATCATTTACTTTAAAAAATATTTTTTTGGAGACATATGGTTGTACCTTTTTTATTGTAAATCATAATTCTGTTTCTTAAAATTATACTATCATTTGTGTTCAGCTGATTTTTAGCTTTTTTGTTAACACTTTCCATTTATCTTCCTCTTTGTGCCTCTCTTTCCTCTATTTCTATTATTTGTGCTCTGATTCTGGAAATATTTCATTCCCTTAGTGATGAGCTGTACAAGTTTTGGCTTCACAGAATTTGAACAATTTCTCTTATAATAACTAATTTCTATTAAAACACTATCATTTTTATTTTTTATCTTTCTTAACTTGAAAACAAATTGACAGATATCTATTGTAATGTCATTTAAATCCACTGAGTCTGTAGCCATAGAGGCAACTGACAGTGTATCAAAGATTGTTTTAAATTGCATCTGATACCAATTGTTCTTGTTGCTATGCCTTAAACAAAACAATGTGACAACTATTTACATTGCTATTGCATTGCATTAAGTATTATGTAAGGTATCTTAATATGGCTTATGTTATATAGGAATGTGTAAAGTACACAAATATAAGGGAGTAGAGTGTGGGGCAAAAAGAGAGCAGAATGAAGTTCTTGGAACTGATCCCATATGGAAACGGAGGAATGAATATACTTTTAAAAATAAGTAAAACCACAAATAATTAAATCACAAATAATTATAATTATATATGATAAATTTAAACTCATCTGTAGAATCTGAGATTAAAGTTGATGTTCAATAGATCATGTGTAACATTAAATTTCTTGAATGAAGAACTAAACATCCTAACAGTGTGTATGTGAAGGGAACTTGTGTAAATTCTATGTTGCAAACAAAAATGCTCTGGAACAAATCCTAACTTGTGAAGAAGGCGATGGGAGGAGAGATAACAAAGGGTGGTAAATACATGCCTAAACTTGAAATGAATCCTCCTAGAGAGAGAGCATGGGTATAAACAATGGGACTCTGCCTGAAAGAAACCATCTTTAGACATGAACACTCAACCCTGTACTCACAGAACCTTGAGCCAAAATAAATCTCTTTCCTCTGTAATTTACCTAGTATGTGTATGTTGTGAAAAAGAGAAAATAGATTAATCCAGATATACTAATTATTCTTGCAATTCTATTTAATAAGACTGTTGGGCTGGAGATTTAGCTCAGTGGCATAAGCGTCTGCCTGGCAAGCGCTAGGTCATGAGTTCGATCCCCGATACAAAAAAAAAAAAAAGATTGTAAGCTCTGATTTCACAAGGATAAATACATTCAGGCTTACAATTAAGAATGCACTTTTTAAATGTGAAATTAAGAGTATGTCTTTGCTGATAAACCCTTGATTCAAGTGACTCAACTTGAATTATACTAAGTTGTGGTAGCTACTGCACATTAAAATTAATAGTTTAATTTTGGAATATTATAACATACTTGGTTGCCTTTAAATGTATTACTCTGTTTATTGCTTTTCTGTAAAATTTTCAATTTATTTGTATTTCATAAGTTAAATTCATTACTATCATATATAATTCTGTATTTGATAAGTTTAATTCTTAATTTAACATTATTTTAATGTTAGCTTAAAAATATAGTTTTGATTAGTCTACTTACAATTTTCAAAATCAGGTGACACTTATTATTATAAACATTATGTCCATAGATATGTCACACTAGATTCTCCTAAAATTATTCACTCTACTACTTTTAAAATGATTCATGATATTATTGGGTAAGCATTCATAATTTTCCGATTTGTTTATGGTGCTTTCACCATTTTCACAGAAACAATTCAGACTATGTGTTCAAAAATTTTCTAAAGGGATCTTGTTAAAATTGCTTCAGAAAACAATACAAGTAAAATGGTCAGCCTTTGCCTAATCTAGCTTGTATCCACAGTTCTTAAAGATCTCAGTGAAACAGATCAGTGGAAAAATAGGAAGCATGTAATGGGACTGTTTTTGTTTTGTTTTTCATTTTGTTTTGTTTTTTGACACAGGGTCTTGTTATGTAGTTCATGGTGGCCTTGAACTCACTACATAGCCAGTGTTGGCCTTGAAATCATGGCCATCCTAAGCCTCAGTTTTCCAAGTGCTGGGATTAAAGGTGTGTATCATCATACGTGGCTGTAATAGCACTCTTGAAAGACAGTGATCTAGGAGTGGGTAGATATCATTGAAATAAAATTTCCCCCTTTCTTATTAACTTTATATTTACCTTAAGGTTTAAATTCACTTGTATTAATGAAAAGATATATTTATAAATATGTACTTAGATTTCATGAATCATTAAAGATATTTTGTGTTGTCTCTACTGACATACATCAAAGAGTTATATAATCTATATTAATAATGTCATAATCCATTTTAATAGTGTTAAGAAGATATTTTTCTAATTTTGAGAATAATTATCCTTTTCAATGAAATTATTAAAAAAAAGACCAAAATAATTTTCTTGGTAAGTTATGTGGCTTTTGATCTATCAATCCCATTAATGCATATACAAAGGAAATGAAATCTATATAGAGAAGAAATTTCTGCACTTTCACATTTATTACAGTCCTGTTGATAGTAGCTAAGAAATGGAAACAATGCAAGTATCCATCAGCTGATAAAAGTACATATACAGGATGGAACACAAGTTGGCTGTAGAAAAGGTGTCGTCTTGTCATTTACAAAAATGTGGATGAAATTGGAAATCATTCTGTCAAGTGAATTCTGCCAGGCATAGAAAGGCAAGTATAAAATGATCTCCCTCACAGTCAGAATCCTAAAACACTGAGTACACGGAAGTTGAGAATAGAACAGTGGTTACCAAGGGGCACAGAGAGTGGCAAGGAGAAAGTGGTGTGTGAAAAGACAGTCGATGGATGGTAAGTAACAGCTAGAGGCAAGAACTTTTAGAAGCCTTTGTGTATTAGGGTGACTATAGAAAACAATAATGTACAGTATTTTTCAAAGTCAGAAGAAATGACTTTGAATGCTTTTAGCTGAAAGAAACATAGATGTTTTAGGAGGTAGATCTGTTTAGTTTAAGCATTACACAGTATAAGCATGCACTCCATTCATGGTAGTCTGTTCATATGTACTATTTTTATGTTTTGTATATCAATATGTTAGTCATTTTCCTTATTGCTGAGATGCAAGACCTGACTCCCACACTTTTAAGGAATAAAAGTTTATTTTGGCTTCTGTTTCAGTCCATAGTCAGCAGGATAGTATGTCAGAATGCAGTTGTTGTTAAAGGCATGTCACATGCAAAATAGAAATACTGAAGGCATAATTCTACAAGGGAGACATTTTCTTCTAGGTTGTACCTGTTGACCTTCCTCTTTGGACCAGATTCGACCTCCAAACAGTAAGACAACTATATATTTTTCGTATAATCCAATAACCTTTCCAAAATCGCACCTATGAACCCATGAGGCTTTGGTGGGAATGTCTAGGCATAAACTGTAACATTGTAATCCTCACTCTCAAAAGACTTATATATATCCTTTTATGAAAAATTAATTTATCCCACTTTAAGTGTTACCAAAGTCTTAAGAATTCCAGTGTTTCTGAAAAGTATAATTCCATAGTGTCCTCTGAGACTATAAGGAAACTCTTAGCTGCGTGTCATGTAAAATTTTAAAAAATGTAAATTTTAAAGTCATGTCCTATGCAGACATATGGCACAAAATAAACATTCCCATTCCAAAAAAGAAAAACTGATAGACTGTAATGAAAGAGGGAAAAAAACAAGACTGAAATCCAGTAGGTCAGATTAAGTCCTGTAGTGCCATATTCTGCATCCAGGGAAAGCCGTGATCAGATGTTTGGGTGACAACCACTGATTGCAGCTCTCCTGTCTTCTCTTTAGGGCTGGCTTTGCTTACTTCCTGCAGATTTCCTCAGACATTCCGTGTTCCTGGCTTCTCCAATTTCTCAGTGTTTCCAATGAACTTCTGCCTTCATAATCACTACATTACACACAGAACTCACAGGGCACATGGCATGACCTCTTCAGTATTCTGAATTCTGGGTGGAAGCTTTTATGTCCTAACATCTCTCACATTCTACATGGCCAAAAAAAACCCCCCAAAAAACAAAAACAAAAACCAGTAACAGGTGGGTAACACCAAGTTTGGTTACCAGTTTTAGTTGTAAGTAGGATGCCTTTTATCAAGGCTACAAAGGCCTCTTAAGTGTCTAGATAACTGAGCACTGTAAATCAAATCCTGAAGAACAAATTCCCTGGGGGCCATTCTAGAGCACTGTATCCTGTGACTGCCTTCTGAAAACAAAGTCTTTCTCTTGTGCAATTTTGAAGGTTTAAAGTCGGGCCTTATTGGTTCCTAACACAATCTTAAGTTATTTTTCCCATCATCCTGATGCAAAGTACTTGTCTTCTTTAAATTTTTTGAATAACAAACTCCCCTTTGCTCCAAATTTACAGACCTCAACTTTCTCTGAGCTTCCTTTCTGGAGACACTCACATTCTTAAAAATCACTCAACTGTGTTGCTTTCTCTTGATTCTCAAAGGAGAGCTGACAAACAGGCCCCAATGAAACTTATGTTTGTCTGGAAATTTCATCAGCAAGGTTAATTACTATACCACTCTTAATTGTAGTCACCTGAAAATCTTAGGGCATGAACAAAATGTACACATGTTTTTTTAACAGAACATAACCCGCATGTCTAAAGTCCAACTTCCAGTTGAATTCTGCTTCTCGGCTGAAACCTCATGCCTGTTCTTTACCATCTCCCTTTCTATCATAATTCTGGTCTTCTGACATCTGCCCAGTATCTGCATCACATTTGGCTTGCAGAATTCTAAGACTTCTAAAACTGGAATCTCCGGTCTTTTCCGAATTCCTCCAAAAAGCCAATTCAAGAGGCTTCTGAACCACATGATTAGGTAGTAACAGAGCAACAACCCCACTTCTCTCAAAGAAAATCTGTTTTAGTCACTTTCCTCATTCCTAAAACATGTTACCCACTAACATACATGACTTAACAGGAGCAAAGGTTTATTTAATTGCTCTATAGTCAAAAATCAGATGACTACAATACAGGATGGCATGGCCAAAATGCAAGTTAGAGAAGAGTTGCTCATGGAATGACAGACAGTGAACAGAGAGAGAGAGCAAAGGAAAGACCCAGAAGGGAGACATACCTTTCAAGGTCACATCCAATTGACCTGCCTATTTGGACAATACTTCATCTTCTAACTGCGTATCAACCACAGTTCCCTAGTACTTCAATTTCTTTTTCTAATGTTCCACTTGGTAGCCCATGAGGCTTTAGGGTTATATATACATATAAATTGCAATAATAATTTAAAATTAAATTTAAATTTTGGAACACTTAAAAAATTCTGTTGGAAATAAAGGTGTTTTATATTGAAATATTTTATCAATGCTATATTTTTATAGGTCATCCTTGCTTCAACATATCATGCAGTTAACTTATTTTCTCTATTTTTAACTTGATAAATAAAAAGGAACAGTTAAAATTGTTTAAAAATCTATTTATTAAAGCTGGACATGGTTGCATATACCTGTAATCTCAGCACTCAGAAAGCTGAGGTAGGAGGATCATTGCAAGATTGAGACCAGCCTAGGCTACAAAGTGAGTTTAATAACAGCCTGACCTGTATAGTGAGACCCTGTCTCAAAAAAAATCTAGTTATTATAAACATCTATTTATTATAATTTGAGAATTATTCTTGCTTTTGAACATCTATGTTGAAATCTTATCATTAGATGTATGTTGGAAGGTAAGGTGTGTAATGAAAAAAATATAGGTGAGACAGTTGGGGCTTTGCAGTATTCTTTCTCATGAATATTTAACTACTATAACATTTAAACTTTAGTGCATCCATTCAAATGACTTTATTGTGCTGATCAATATTTAAAATTGCCTGTAAAACTTAGTTTCTCAAGATGCCTGAAGTGAGTTTTGAAATTTGTTGATATCTGAAGCAAATTTTAATCAGAATGATGAACAATTTTATTAGTTATTTATTTATTACATACACACTGTGTGTGCTAAAATGTTAAATACTTTCATGTTAATACTTAAGACCAGTATATTCATAGTTTATCGTCTGCTGAGTAAAACATGGAATTTGAGAATAGATGAAGGGGAGATAGAGAAAATGAATTTAATTTACACAAAATCCAGGAGTTTGGATATTATTCACCTTATGAAGAATATTTTCTGTAGTTTTACCCACTTTCAAATCATGTACAAGCATATAGAGCTCATTCTTGATTTTCTGTCTCTTTTTCAGTTTCTTTCTACGATAAGTTATTTAATTCTATTTTATAATGCCTTCTTATCTGAGACCCTACAGGAAAAAAGTCTTCCTATTTCAAGTATTTCTTTGAGCTTGTACTCTTGTTTCCTTGCTTGAATCTAATATTCTTTCTGCTAGATTATTCGCTTTAATTCTCTTTTCATTATTATTTCTTATGGATCAATTGTCTTAGTTGGTATATAACATATTTTTTCAAATATTGAAATACTTTGCCCAAATTCTTGTTCTACTTGTCAGATCTCTTTGATTCTGTATTCTATTAAGTATGGTCCTTAGTTTCATCAGTTGATAAATTCAGTTCTGATGTTCAGACTTTCTAAAAATCCCAATATTTCCTGTTACAGAGAGCACTGGTCAAATTTCTTCAACTTCTGTAAGCTTCAACAGTTCCAATGGCCAAAGCAAGATGAAATTACGAGAGCAGCCTGGCAAAAGAAATTATTGAGCAGTTTGAACACACTGTTAACTCTATGTATGGCATTTTCATTGAATATATTTAAAATATCTTATTGTCATGAAATCATTTACTCTTTTAAAAGCACTGTGAATTCTTAAATTTGCAAAGCCATATTGCATGGGGATTTAGCTCAGTGGCATAAGCCCTGCCTGGAAAGTGTGAGGTCATGAGTTCTATCTCCGGCGCAAAAAAAAAAAAAAAAAAATTGCAAAACCATATTGCAATATTTCATTTTAATAACCATAAATTAATGTAACTTCTATTTACCTCTGATGCTTTCTAGGTTTTATATGCACATTTGTAAAAGATTTTTTTTATTTTTCATTTTTTGAGACAGGACCATTCTATGTAATTCAGACTGGCATAGCACACACTATGTATCTTAGCTTAGCTTTCAGCTACCTGTGATCCTCCTCCTTCAGCTTCCCAAGGGCTTGGATTTTTGTCATGAAGCACCACCTCCAGCTGTTTATTTTAACACATACTCAGTACCTACTAAGTGCTGATAATATATATTAGATGTGAAATATATTTTCTAAGAGGAAAGCTCCTTCTGGAAGTTTAAATTTACTACCGAGTCACAATATAAATGTTTATTGGATTATTGGGAGACTTCAAAATATATGAGAGTCAGCACAATTCTGTTTAAGTGCAGATTCTTTGTTCAAAATAAAGGCATTTAAAACTCATGGTGAAAGCAAATTATACAAAGGGGAGTGCTGTGATTTAATGACTTTTTGGGCAGCCATTATTAAATGACCATGTTGTTAGAAGTCGGGGATGTGATTCATTGAAAGTCACATTGAAAGACGGATTGAAAAGATTTCCTTATAAAATAACAATTATTCTTGCAAAACTTGTTTCCTTAGAAAATTCACAGACCAATCTATGTTGAGAATTATCTTGCCAGAGTCTGAGTGATATCAAAAGTACATGAGGAGCTTTATGCTGAGTGACATGACATATCAAAACCTATTACTGGCTTTGAGAGTGATTTAGGATTAGGAAGGATATTGTAAAACAAGAAGTTATACAAGTAGTCATTAGTCAAACATAGTTTTAGTGTGATGGAAATCAGATAACAGGATATGTTGGATATTTTAACTACATTTATAAAAAGAAAGCAAAATACTGATACAGGATAAACTATTGGAGGGAAAGTACAAGTGTAATGGTGTGAGTGGTTTCCTCAGAAGCAAAGTTTCAGGAAATTGTATGTGCCACATGTTTTAATTTTGTTTTATATAATAATATGAATTATCTTCATACTCATGTTCAATCTTTTTGGGGGAGTACAAATTCAATTGGAGAAGTTTATCAGCTCTTTTAAAGACATTTCCTTTCAAAAGAGACTTTCTTACGTGTCAGAGAAATAACAAATGAAGCCAAATGACTGGGTTATTTTAGGATAAGAGATCTCAGCAATTCTAAGTTTTTCAGTACACACAATACTTTCAGGCTCTTCTCAGGTTGCTCCTGTTCGATGTGAGAACATTCTTCTTCACAGTTGTAAACAAAGCTTTGTTTATAAGGAAGAAAATTTCATGGTAGTAAAAGTCAAATGGGATATAATTACATGACAAAAAAAATCTAATGTTAACTGACAAATACCTTGTAAAATAATAAACTGATGTCCTGATTTGTAATGTTCGGAATTTCTGTGGTACAGATATTTTCAGCAACGTTGATTTCATGCTATTAACAGTGTAATAACTGGCTCACAAAACTTTTCAATGTCCAATAACTGATACCCATCAGCTTAGAGTGAAGACTCCAAAACAACATAATGGATAATACTTTTGTCCAAAAGATATGGGAGAAGACATCTTTATTGTATAGCATTTTAAAATTGTGAAAAGTACCATAAGATCAAATAAGTTGTCATCAGTTCCAACTTGAGTTTGGTAAACAAATGTGTATATGCATGCTTTTACTTGGGAGTTGTTTATGAAATAACCATACTCAAACAATTGAGTATGGTCAATTATTTGTGGAGAGAAATGTATTTCTCTCCAAATCCTATCTATATTCCAATTGCCTAAAAATATAATGTGTAATATCTGTCTCAGTCTCTGCTAGATGGTCAGTTGGATTTGTAGAAGTTCTTTTACCTGCCTATGTCCTCAACAGTAGAACAAAATCGTTACTTGGACTTCCTATAATTCTTATAATGAAAAAAAAATCAGAATTTCATTGTCTCCAATGAGGCTACTGAACTGTAGGGTGACCAAAAAATATTGCTGGAAGCATGCATGTAATGGATTATAAATTTTTAAGCCTTTCTTATTTTATTGTACTTCTTTTGACTACAATTATATAGTGATTTCTTATGCAATAGATTTCTGGTTTTTTTTATTTTAAAGGGCATGAAGTTTAACACAACAAAACAACAAAATGGAACATAAGAAAGCATAAATCTCAAATCTACACAACCAGAGATCTTCACTATCATATTGTCTCTTGTTTTCTTTCAAACGGTTGTCCATATCTTTGTATAAGGAAAGTTCATACAAAACAACATAGCCCATCTTTCACAACATGTCCAGTTCACTGGCTCCCACTTGCTAAGCGCAAGGGTGGGGGTGGGGATACGGGACTGGGACAGGACAACATGAGATGTTTGATTCTCAGCCCGTGTGCCAGCAGGCTCACGGCCACTCACCAGAGAGGCGAGGAGTTCCTTGTTCTCCCAGCACCCCAGGTTGCCTCATGGTGCAGGTACCGAGATGCCAGGGTCTCTCTCTTGCAGGCCACCGAAGCCTGCCACAGTCACAGCCGCTATTTCTTTCTGATGAATTGACCATTCCATTTCCAAAGTTCTGAAATGGCCAACAGACCACAGAAGGAATTCTCCTTCGGCTCCTGTTTGAAGCCAGCAGCTATAGCAATCTGCTGGCCTTGATTCAGGGCCACTGCAATGGATTTCTTAGTGGAGTGACAGAATGGGTAAAAGAAGACTGTCTGCCATTAAAGTATATATTCATACTAAAAAGAAAAAATATCTATGTATTTTAGAAAAATTGAGTTTTGAAATAAAAGCAGGATGTTTCAAATATATAGTGTATAAATACAGACAATATTGGACCAGAAATAAACCCTCAGGATAAAATAAGCAATTTTCAAAGCCCACAGGAGAACAAATATACATTGATTTCTACAAAAGAGAGATAAATTTATATTCTATTCAAGAAAGTGATAAAGGAACATCTGCAGTAAAGATCCTTGAATAAAAGAAAATATTCATGAAAACATAATCCAATATCTTTGTGCATTTCAACATCAAATTCAAATGATGTTGCATATGTTACTGACTTCTAATTCAGTAATTTAATCATTGGATTTTAAAGATGAAGATCCTAAAATGCCAACAAAATTTTTTTCTATAAACCTTTTCTACTGCCATCATTAGGATGACTCTAATCCATTCTAAGAGTTACCTGATTTGGTTATAGCCATCATCTTATCATCCTATTTTTAAAGTAAGCTGATTTTAATCTACAGCTACTAAAATCTCTTCACAGAGATAGAGGAATTAGTGCTGGAGTAAGAGAAAGTAAAGGTACATCAGGACAAGAAAACCATGAGAACCATGTTAGAATTCTACTTACCACATTATAAAAACTGTAAGCTTAAAAAAATCAGTTCACAAAAGATGACAAAATTAATGAAGAAAGCATGAAAGTATTCAATTTTATGTAATTGCATTAGTATGACCCCACCATAATACACTTTCTTCCATTGTCTTCCCACAAACTTGAATTAGCATCTCACATAGCTGGGACAACAGGTGAATGTTTTCACAACTGGCAAAATGAAAGGATAAAGACTGGTATTTTTTAATAATGGAATACTACTCTGTCATAAATAAGAATAAATCTGAGTCATTTGTAGAAAAATGGATGCACCTTGAGATCATAATGTGAAATGAAATAAATCAGACACACAAGCTCAAATATCACATGGTTTCCCCTATATGAGAAACTCAAAAATAAAGGGAAAAGAATAAAAGATAAACCATAGGAAGAAGGGAGATCATTTGAAAGTGGAAAAGGGACTCACCAGGTAAAGTGAGTAGAGATGATTATGGAGTGACTCTGCTATGAGGAGAGCTGATAAATAAGATGGAGGTAACAGTCTAAATATGAAGTGAAGTAGAACTTGTTTTTGAAAACTTGGATTATGATAGATTTTTTTTGTATTGTGATTGACTAAAACAATGGAAGAGAAAATTATTTATATTGGGAAAGTAACAACTTCATAACTGATGACATCAGCTGTAGAGGGGATGTGGTCCATTTGTTATCACAGACAGGAGCACAGACATTGGACAAATAGTGGAGATTTCTATAGGTGGCAGGCTTGGTGAGAAAACAGTAAAATTTGTCTTATTTTTTCCTTAAGTAATATAGAAAGCAAAGGCATTGGAGTGCTTCTTTTTTGGTGGTATGAACTGCAAATATATTAGTTAATTTTATGGAAATGAAAGGAAGTTTAGCATATTTACAAAGGGAAACATGAGCAAAATGAGTGTGAGAGTGATTGGCTAGGGACATGTTGTAGGCTTACAGCAGGGTGGTGGCATCTCCTTCAAATTGACAGTGACGAATTTAATAAATTGAACATAATGCTAGGCAGTACCACTGTGTCTGCCTGGTGGCTTGGGAACTGTTGGCAAGAGGAGGATATTTGAATTTAACAAGATTTGAAGTTGCATAAGGAGTGTGAGAGAGAAGTCAAGGCAAAGAATCCGAGGGAATAATCGGAAAGATGGAAAAGAGAATCCAGAAACACTGAGAGTCTGTCACTATTCATGACAAAATGGTCTAATATCAAACCCATGACTAAAGATGTCAGTGCCTGAGGTGGGTTTCAGATAAGTTATTCAAAAGTGAAGATGTTTGAAATTGGATGGATCAGGATGTTAATGAGTCTCTAAGATTTACTAAAGTTATTTAGAATGTTATATTATATATTAAAGAGTTGAATACCTTGTAACTTTGTTGCTGACTATAGCAAACATGAGTATTTGTGCCTCAAGGAAGTAAAGTCCTGTTGGGTGAGGTGGCACATACCTGTAAACCTGGCACTCTGGGAGGTGGAGCCAGGAGCATAGCATGTTAGAGTCCAATCTAGTTGACTTAGTGAGACTGTATCAAAAATAAATGTTAGGGAACGTAGCTTAGTGAAAAGCCCTGATGTTTCAAAGAAGCAGCTTTAAGAGAGAAGAAATAATAACTGCAATGAAAATGAGATGCAAAGAGAAAGTCTCCTCTGCCTCCATGTCAACTAGTTATTCTCACAGTTTTGGAGACCAACAATCAATACTTTAAGCCTCACAGAGAACCATGTACTAAAGGGAGACCCAGTTTTCCATGGAGCAAAATAACAACTTTTCAAGGTTAAATTGCAGCTATGGGGATTTAGCAAAAGATCTGTGAGTCTGAGAGTTAAAGTTACAGATTGGAACACTGGAAAATTTGCAGTGCTCTAGAGACAGGACACAGGTCCAGATGATGTAATATCTCTGGGAACATTGAGTTTCTTGTGATGATTGATTTAAATGGGGATTAGTGATTTGTGAGCCTTAATCTAGAAGCCTGAGTAAACAGATTGGTGGATGAGACTGTGTGTGTGTTTGGAGGTGAAGTGACTGGAAGACATTTATTAGGTTAAGAGCCTTAAGAGCACTGCACTATTGTATCACTATGACTTCCCCTTTGGAGTATATAGAAGAATAGTGACATAGAACAATCACCCAGAATCAATCTCTTTCTCCTCTGCTCTCTGTTTCTCTCCTCTCCAGGCAATTCCAAAGTGAAATCTAAATAAGAGTTCTAAGACTAATGTTATAGATTAAAAACTGATGGTTGAAGTTAATGCCAGCTGAATTAAATCAGCATGGTGCTGAATGTAGTTGGCCCACCTGAGGAAAGTTGCCAGCATAAATAGAGATATAGAAAAGAGCTAGGCATTTTGGTTTTCTCTAAGTGTTGCTATTTTGAGCTGTTGGTTCTCCTGAGGATCTCATCATGACTAGCTTCTGCAGTGTGAGTTCGACCATGGCCATGGTCATAAGAGGAGCTCGGGACCTTGTTGGTGAGAATGGGTGTGGTTCACTTTGGAGGAGCTCTGGTCCTTACATCAAGTATCACTTCCAGGCTTCAGAGGGCAAGACATGTGTCATTCAATCTCCAGGAGAAACTCATCATGCTGGCTTTCTGGCATGTACTTGACTGTTCTTATCATCAGAAAAAGCTAGGGACCTCCGTGTCACTGAGGGTGGCTGTGGTACTTTTCAGGGCAGCGCTGGTCCTTATTCTGAGTGTGACTTCTCAGCTCCAGTGTAAAACCCTCGACCTACCAACACAGCTCCTTCATCCCACTGCCATAGACTTTCTAGCTTCCACCACTGACCTTTGGGCCTTCCCAGTGCAGACCTGTAAAAGAGACTGGTGTGAGTCCTTCTTGTGGGCTCTAGACCTTGAGTTTGACTCGTGGGAGGCAGTGTCATGGCATTGTCATGGGCTCTAGGTTTTCTTCTGCACTCATGCAGGACATTGCTGTGGGATCCATGCCCTTGGCTGAATATTCCAACTCTTTAGTGTTGTGGACAGATTTCCTGCACTTACTTGTGTTTAACTCCAGGTAACCACCAATAATATTATAAATTCTGTGTTCTGATTCCAGTTGTTCTCCTCAGAACCCCCAATACAAGAAGTAACCTCTATCCTAACAGAAGAAACCATACCTTATAAAATACTGACAAACATTTCAGAAAATATTAACTTACTGAAGCTCTTCAAAATGTATTCAAGATCCAAAACCTAAATTTCTGTAAAATTCTTTGTATACTTTTGATGTGTATTGTTTCCAGCATCAAAACTCACAAATATAAAACATATCTCAAACCATTACTAACATTTTAAGGATTTCACATTAGTATGCAATTTCTAATGTGGCAATAGCAGAT
>PVJX010034160.1:0-19139 GCA_004027295.1 Dolichotis patagonum
GTAGAACACATGCTTAACGTGTGCAAGGCCCTGCAAAACATCAGTACTACAAAACAACATCAACAACAACAACCCTGTATATACTTACTTGCACTTTTAGGGGGAGAGATCCCAAGTTTTTTCAGAGTTTCAAAGAGATTGTGATCCCCAGAAATTTAAGAAACACTGCTAGACCTTGAGTGACTTATATGTAAAATTTATTTTTCTTAAACTTTAGTGAAACAAAATTTTTTTTGAGGCAGGATCTTACTATGTAGTTTTAGGTCGCCTTCAACTCACTGTGTATCCTGGGCTGGCCTCAGATTCACAGCGATCCTCCTGTCTCAGCCTCCCAAGTGCTGGGATTACCGCGTGAGCCACCATGCCTAGCACAGTGAAAATTTTAAGTGATTGATATTTGGGAGTTTGAAATCAACATAGGGGAAATGTATTGATTAGACATTAGTTCATCCATGGTGGTCTGCTGACGCTCTTGGAGTGTGTCTGGTGGTTATTTGTACTTGGGTTTCTTGATGCCAGTCATAAAGTGGGTGGTTCAAACATGGCAGTTTAAGGTTCAAAGTTTCAAGACTGGCTTCCAGAATGTTTAGATGGAGAGCTCCAGGTGAGCTCCTCAGGTTGCAGCTGCTCTGTAACATGAGAAAGAAATACACATCAACATTGAAATTGGTCTTTGTCTGCCAGGGCACATATCTTGGTTTTGTCCAAGTGTTTAGCCTTGGGTAAGTTAGTATATCTTAAGTTTTAGTGTATTTTGCTTTCGTTTTTTGTTTTTAATTTTTAACTTGCGTGGAAATGGAATCACATATTAATGGAGCACCCTGTAATGTTTTTGCATATGTGTATATTGTATATTCTTCAAACGAGGTTCAATATATTTATTTTCCCCAAGATCTATCATTTCTTTATGGTGAAAGCTGTCAAAGTCCTTGTTTTCTAGCTTTTTGAAATGTGTGTACATTATTGTTATCTATAGTCAGCATACACTGCGAGAGCACACTAGCGCGTCTTGCTCCTTTCCTGTAACTTGGTACACATCCATCAGCCCTTCCCTGTCCCTCTCCTTCCCCACTAAGCTTCACCTTTATCACCAGGAAAATAAAGATAATAGTATTTGGAAACCCTTAAGGTATTTAGCATTTTGCTTGCTTTCGTGGGCTGGGCATGTAGCTCAGTGGTAGAGTGCTTGCCCCCAATGTGCAAGGCCCTGAGTTCAATCCCCACTACCACCCCTACAAAAGAAAGGTAGCAGAGTTTATCCTTAACTTTGTCTTGGTTGTCTAAGTAACTCTTATTACCCTGGTTTCCTTATCTTGGTTTATTTTTCTTCTTAGCTCCAAACACCAAGTGACCAATATTGTTACTTATTAATTACTTGTTTTTATCTGTCCTACTAGATTGAAAGTTCCAGGATGCTGTATTTTGTTGTTGTTGTTGTTGTTCATTGCTAAACCCTCTAGGCCAGTGCTGGTATACACAAATGCCTGAGAAGTGAATGAATAAGTATTAGCTATTGTTATTACTTGTCAGTTTCTACCCACCTTCCCTCACATCTGCCTGAATCAGCTGGGCTGCTGCTTTTTAAGTAAGATGAGTAGGCCAGGAGGAAAGTATCCTTCTCTTACCAGGTAGCTGAAGTCAGCTTCAAAAGGAATATGAATCTCTGATAGACCTTCTGTACTCCAGATGTGTCCTGCAAGCCAGCAGGATACATATCATTATTTGGAACACACTTTTGTGATTCGAATGCACGTTATAGTTTGTCAAGTACTGACCATTTAAAGGCTTTGGGTTTTAACAGTAGTTGGAGAACCACCAAGATATTTTAGTTTGGAGATTACGTTTTTCAGATGTGTGATTTAAAGTGATCACTTGTATCAGAAATATTTTTTTGCCTTAAAGAGGTTGTGGAAATTAACCTTTATAGCCCTTGAATATTTGAAAATGTTTTTACTTTGTCCTCAGATTTCAGTATAGAATACTATAATATTAAGTTAAACTCGTTTTTTTCTAAAAATTGTGAAGATATTATTTTCTAACATCTTGTGTTTATAGTGAAAGGTCTCCTGCCCATTTAATTTTCATTCTTTTTGTATAAAAGCTACTTTTGTTTGTTTTATTTCACTCCTTCCTAGGGGATTTCTTTTCTTTTTTCTCCATTGTTTTAAAAAAAACTTATTGAAAAGTTCAAAAGGTAGTAAGTAAATAACATATATCCTTCACCTAAACAGATTGTTAACATTTTGCCACAATGGCTTTCCTTATATTTTTTTCTCTTCTGTTGTTAAACATTTTTTTCCCTAAATGTTTTCCCATGTATTTCCTGAGAACAAGATCCATCTTTGGAATTTAAGATGTTTTTATTTATCCTTAGATTTTTGAAATTTCATTATTATATATCACCATGTGTCCTTTATCTCTTTTGTTATGAATCTTTTGCATAGTATAAAGATTTGAATTTCAGATTTTTTTTTACTTCATTATGTGTTATCCTCTCCTCCCCACCTTTCCCTTCTCCCCCTGCTGTTTCTCCCTCCCCCTACCTCCATTCCCTCCACTCCCCTCCCTTACGGTTCTGAGGATGGAGCATAGGATCTTGTACATGCTAACCACGTGTTCTACCACTGAACTACATTCCCAGCCTGTGTGTTTCCTTTTGGCTTATAGTTACATATGTTAGATCTCTGTCCTAACCTTTTGCCATACGTCCTTTTTTGTCTTTATATTCTGTATCTTGGAGAGCTCCCTGAATTTACTCTCAAATTAAAATTTTGTCCTTCATCTTGAATTTATTCAGGAACTCTTTTTTATTCTGATTGTTCCTTTCTCAGAGCAAGCAATTCTTGTATTGTGAGTGTTTTATTCACTGAGGATGTCAACTACATTTTTAATTAGTTTCTTTTCTTCCCTATTCAGTCAGCCAAGATCCTAGTAGGAAATGAATGTCACACTCAAAAAAGGTATGACGTAAAAGAGTTTGATGAGAGTATTTGGAATGGGATGGACAGTGTTAAGGGAAATTAACAAGGGATGCTAAGCATTTTGAACTAGTAATAGATGGAAGTCAATGAAGCAAGGCTTGGGAGTAGTTACTAGAGTAGTTACCAGTGAGATCTACACTTACAGGTGAAGATTGCCTAAGAGAAAGCTACCTTCACTAGAGGAATATACAGTTTTAGCCCTCAACCTGGTGGGAAACGAATTGAGAAAATAAATATCCTGACCTCTTTTCTCCTGTCCCTCAGTCTTCTGGTGCCTCCCACTGAATAAAACCTAATCATTAGCCTAATGATACAGTCCATAGAGGTGATAATCCAAAAGAAGATCAAATAAGACATGATTTGGAGAGCCAAATAAAGACTGTTTGGCCTGTATGTACTGCATCTATTTCATGTTTAGGAAGACATTTTAATGTAGGAAAGAATTAGGCCAGGAGTGTAGCTCAGTGGCACAGTGAAGAAGGAAGAGGAGGAGGAGGAGAAGGAGGAGGCAGAGGCAGAAGGAAGGAAGAAAGGAAGAAAGAATGAACTAGCATGTGGGGCCAATGTAGTAGGAGAAGGCAGTAACAAAAATAAGTTGTCCTGGTAAATGGTTAAGGTAAGAACAGTTAAAGATTCTGAGAGAATTTTTTAAAAAAGATTTAAGGACTCAGAAACAAAATGAGAGAAATGAAAAAGTCTGGAGAGAGAGAGAGGGAAATAGGGAAGGGATATAACCAGAGAAATGAGGCTCTGCTAATGAAATGAATCTCTTTAAAACATTCACATTGTTTCTGCTTTCTTTGAATTTGGAGGACAGTCATACTTAGCATTCATTTTTAGACTGTTTTTCTCTTCATACTATAACTTTATTTTATCTCATAAATGTCTGTAAAAGACTTCTGCACTCAGTGACTACTACATATCAGTGATGCTCTGGGGAATGAAAGCTCACTGGTGCTGTGGAGATAGGGTGCCAGAAAAGCTCAAAGAAGTGTGGTCAGTATAATGGAGCCCTGGTGGAAGGGCACACCTTAGCCCCCCAATAGACTATGGAGGGGAAGTTGTAGAAATTCATTAATGTTCAAGCTATTTTGTTGAGTAATAAGAGCTAAA
This sequence comes from Dolichotis patagonum, assembly GCA_004027295.1. NCBI lineage: Eukaryota > Metazoa > Chordata > Mammalia > Rodentia > Caviidae > Dolichotis > Dolichotis patagonum. The sequence goes on from PVJX010034160.1 coordinate 4,095, forward strand.
GAATGATAGGATCTCTGGACTACAAGCTTTTAGGGTTTTGTATTCTATCATCCATCAGAAAGGAACCAAGTTAAATGGTGTTAGAATGAAGGATTAAAAAGCATAAATTCTGGGGATACTTGCTTCTTGCAGGCAGCCAGTGTGAGCAGAGAGAAACAGCCAAACCTGCCCCTGCGCTCCTGCCACCATCAGGACACTTGCTTCCCCCAGGTAACCAGAGCAGGCCTACAGAATCAGAGAGACATGCCCCTTGCACCTGCCACCATCAGGGAATTCCCTGTGTAGCCACTCAGACATGGAGAAGAGGCATCCTTGCTGCCATGCATGCGTGGCCATCAGGGAAGCCTCCGTGTAGCTGCACGGGTCTGGAGGAGCCTACTTCACGCCCCACTGCCTCCCTGGAACCTGGCCTCAGAGAAACCCAAGTGCCTGGCCCATTCCTCCACACCACGGAGGGGCAGCCAATGCAGAAAGTGCCTGGGACTCCACAACTGGCAGAGAAATCTAGGAAAATGTCAAGACAAAGGAGCAAAACGTAATCTCAGACCTCTAGTCTTCACAGAACAAGTCTAGAAGATATGGACATGGAAGAAATTGGAATGCACATACCTGAAATCTCTGAAAGGATAGCAACTGAAGTAAAGAAACAACTTCGTGTGGCTATAAAAGTAATCAGATCAGAAATAATAACTCAAGTAAAAGAAGAAATCACAAACATAATGAAAGAATTGTTGACCATATCTAAAGAAGATATAGATTAAAAAAAGAGGAACATAGGAAAATGAACAACATAGGAAGGAATCACAATGCATGAAACAGATTCAAAAAGATATCCAGGATATTAAAACCTCCATCAAAAGCTGGCAGAACCACTTGAAAGAGACTTTCAGACCTTAAAGACAGGATTGCAGCTAAAGATCATGAAAAGAAAGATTTCTTAAAAATGAGAAGGAACCAGGAAATAACAATTCAATGGTTGCAAGATGATGCAAAGAAAAATAATTTAAGACTGATAGATGTCAGCAGAAAAGTAGAGGTCAACACAAATGACATAAAAAAAGACTATTTAAAGAGGTAATAGCAGAAAACTTCTGAAACATGGGAAATAGAACTGGCATTCAGATAAACAAGGCATATGGCACTCCAACTAGTCACCATCCAAATAAATCTACATCCAGACATATAATAACCAAGATCACAGAAATTAAGCACAAGAACAGAATATTGAAGGCTATTAGAGAAAAAGAAACAGATCACCTATACAGAAAAACCCACCAGAATCATGGCAGACTTTTCAACACAAACCATCAAGTCAAGAAGAGCTTGGAACTGAAATGCTTCAAATCCTGAGAGAAAACAACCTCTAACCCAGGTTGATGTACCCTGAAAAACTATTTTTCAAAATTGATGGAAAAATAAGATACTTCCATGATAAAGAACAACTGAAGGAATTCATAACTGCCAAACCAACCCTACAAAGAGCACTGAAGGATATTCTAGAGAGAGATAAAGATGACCATGGTTTCAGGAACAGCAGCAGAGGAGACCACCAAACAGGCAGGTAGTTGAACAGAGGGGAAAAGTGAGGGGGCCAATAGCAGGAGGATAGCATGGCAGAGTTGAGCCAATGCATGCTGGTTGTCACTATTAATGTAGATGGCCTCAATTCACCAATCAAAAGGGACACAAGGAGAGTGGGTTGAGAAACAAGATCCATCAATACACCATATAAGAAACACATTTAATTCAAAAGGAAATTCATAGATCAAAAGTCAGAGGAGAGAAAACAATGTTCCATGTGATGGAAAACCAGAAAAAAGCAGGCGTAACTTTCCCGTTGACTAAATAATGGATAAGAAAGATACGGTATTTTCATACAATGGAAAGCTGCTAAGCTATAAAGAAGGATAATCTCGAAGCTCTTGTTGGTAAATGGATGCAACTGGAGATCATGCTCATGGGTGAAATGGTTTGGACTTATATGGGTAAATATTGTGTTATCTCCCTAGCATAAAACACTCAAGGGGTTGGATCCAAAATGTACAAAACATGTTGTGAAAGTGACAGGGGAGGAAATGTATAAAAAGAAGATGATAGCCATTGTTAATTTCTTATATTGTTTTGAATTCCTGTATCATTTTCATTGTTAGGTTTGATTTTATTCTGTCTTGTTGATTTTGTTATGTCTGATAGTGTGGTAGCTATTTCAAAGATAAGATATGATAGTCATTATTGATTTCCTATTATCTTGTTTTGAAATCCTGTATTGCTTTCATTGTTCTGTTCTGATAGGCTTTATTTGGTTTTATTTTTTTCAGTTTTATTCTCTACAAAATAAAATAAAATAGCATGAATCATAGCTGGGCTTGGTGGCACATGTCTGGAATCCACCTGAGAGGCTGAGGCAGGAGAACTGGAGTGAGTTCAAGGCCAGCCTGAACTGCATAGGGAGACCCTGTTCATATACATATATACACACACATATACATACATATACATACATACATACATACATACATACATATACTCAATATTAACCTGTTCAGGGAAACAACATCAATTTTTAAAATCTTATACCAGAACAACCAGGTCCAAGGATTATGATAACTTTTTTGTGCATTTTCCTGATCTCAAATTTTCTTTTGTATTTTGACATCTCCTGGCTATTTCACATGTGACTTATATTTACTGCACTGTAAATCTTTGTTGACATTTGGCTCAGGCAAAGTTTTTTGTGAATGGACTCACTTAAACTTTTAAGTTTAGCATTATCATTAGCACAACATTTTCCTTATTTTTTGGCAATGTTTTCCTTTTTAAGGTAGTTATTTTTTCCTTTCAAAATGAGTGTTAATTTGAATCTGCTAGTTATAGTTTCAACCATATTGTCTTCACGTTTCTCTTTTCTTCAGTTCATGCAACATAGTACTGAAAACAGAAAACTATCTAGTTAACTTTTTTGGTTTTGTCTTACTCTTATGAAATGTGAAATGTCATTGCATGTCAGTGCTGTGTCCAAGTCTTAGTTATTCGAATTGGCCAAAATTTCCTAAGGGAAATAAAGTAGATTATGTAAGATTCTTACCTGGCTCCTTTATTCTGTCCCAGATGGATTCATATACTTCCATTAATCTTTCTGTAGGGAAAAAGTAGAATGAATAGTGCCTCCTCTAAAAAAAGAAAAAAATCACATCAAAGTTTAGTGACAAAAACCCACCCAAACATTATTGAGCTAAGATAAGTGAGCTTGTGCTTTGCTTTTCCCTCAATTAGGAAGTTATAGCAAAGCTTAAAGGTACAAAAAAGCTTTGGCAGAAACTGTATTTATGTCTTTGTATTGTTAGTTCACAGATATATTGTTAAACCAGAAATTAAGATACAAGGTTTAATTAAGGAATGTTTTTACCTATCGATATGAATAGTATTTGGAAATAATTTAAATGCAAAAGCAAGATTTCTAAATTACTGCATTAGTTTTATAATTTTACCTTTCATTGCATACATAGTAGTAATTCTTTTAGCCACCTTACACTTGCTTCTTTTAAGATTTCTTAAAGAAAGTTCTCATTCTTAATGAAGGTTCTTCTTGCCTTAGACTAAAATAAATTCTAATCTTTGTGAAATATCTTCAGTGTGTTAGATTATAAGTGGTATTTTATAATATATTCAAATAGATTGTATTTTTATGTTTTTTTCTGACTTCATAAGTATGATGAGATTCCAAGAATAGTAAAATGTGTCCACAAAAGACAAATTTTTGATTCAGACCTTTTTCTATACCTGAGTACATATGTGTTTTATTTTTTGGCTTATGGTCTTTTCCTTATTAGGATCAATAATCTTGTTTTTTAATTCTCCAGTCTTCTTGTTCCACCTTTGAAGCTATTTCAGAATAATGATTCTGCTTCAGAGTTTCCTCCACATGTCTGCATGGTCAAATGGAAAGCAATGTATGAGGACAACTAAGTGATTTTAAGCAAACAAATGCATTTATATTTCAGTTACTTAAATTATAAAGGACTGATATTTCTTTTAAAATTGATAAAAAGAAATAGATCTCTCAAAATTAAGTAAGTAAATATAAATAGGAAAAACTAACTATATTCTTATCTGAGAAACATCATATAAGTAATAATCACTGGAGCACTTAGCATTTTTTGATATAGCTGGAAGAACTCTGACAGTGATAATGATTCTCAATTATGTCTGTAATTAAGAAAATTCACAGCTAAGATTATTTAGATGATATGAAAATGAGAATAATAGGAGAAGCAAATTGAAAAGAGTGAGTGAGCTATTAAATTCAGGGGCTGAAGATAGAAAATTAGTGTAAAATGTTAAGTTTAGTGAATGATAAATTTGGTCCAGTGGCAGAAAGTAGTAGTTAGGGTAAAATGGGATTAATACTACCCCAGTTAGTTTATGTATCTTGCTCAAATAGCACAGTTTGTTATGTGATGATTAACCTATGTGACACATGTGGTAAAGGAAACAAGAGTACACAGTATTGTTGTAACTCCTTCCTTCCTTCCTTCCTTCCTTCCTTTTTTTTTCATTTTTCTTTAGATTGGGAATCATACCTAGGTCCTTAAACGTGCACTCTACCACTGTAACTATTTTTAAATTGTCACAGTAGATTTAGGAACATACAGATAGATGAGCGTAGAAAGTATAAATGAGAGGGCTGGTAGTTGCTTGGCCTCTAGTGTAGAGAAACATTGCTGAATTGTTACTAGTTTATATCTGAAAATGTCCTCCACCCAAAGACTCCTGTGCTCCAGGTGTGACAGGATTTAGGAGTGACAGGATTATGGGTGTGATGATTGAATCAGCCCACTGATCGGATTAGAGTAGTTCTGGGTTTTACTGAAGACAGAAGCCCCACCCTGCTGTGAGTGGCACCAGCCAGCAGGCCCGCAGGCTGAATGAAATACAGAAGGAAAGGAGGCTCGCCAGGGCTGTTTCCTGCCTGCCAGGCCATGGACTTCTTCTCTTCTGCTGTGCCCTGCTGCTGTGGCCCCCTCCCTTGGAGCTGGCCAAGTGTGGACTGAAACCTCTGTAAACTGAGCTGTCATACAGCTTGCCTCCTGTAACTTGTGAGTGTCAGGTATTTGTCCTAGCAACAAACAAAATTACTAAGAAACTAGTTTCCCATATACACATTTTGCCAACATTAAAGTATACCATTAGTGATACAGACTAATTTAAACTTTATATATTCTCTTGGCACTGTCTTTCCCTCCCTCTGTCCCTTTCTTCCTCCCTGTTTTCTTCCCTCCCTTTCTAACAGTTGATACTCACGTAACCTGTTTATTTTAAAAACTGATAATAACCCATGTTTTGATTTGGTGGCTGACATGACCTCTGGCTTTCAGATCTTCATTTCATTATTAAGTATATACTGTCTTAAAACCTTTTCTGTTTGGATGTTAATATATCCTTGGGCAGAGTTTATCTAGGCACCTGAATTCATCATGCTTTCGAGGCAAATCCTCTATTTCCCATGGTAGCCTAATGTGTGTCATAGGTCATCTTTAGGTTTAGTTGACCCTGAGATAACTCTGGCATCATCTATAACTTTTACATATATGATCTTGGCATATAACTCAAAAACCTAAGGGTATAGCTGAGAATTTCAGTGATCAGAACCTTTGGAAGGGGGCATTTTGGTGGCAAGATTAAGTATTAATGTACTAAATTCTAAGGCTGTTTCCTGATTATTCATGTTTCATGTCATAAACATCAATTCCTTGGATACAGAATTGTACACATGGCTGAATTTTATTTCTTCTATTTAATTCATCATTGATAGGAGTAAAAGCTGATCAGATTTTCAGTTTTTTCTTATTGGAAAATATAACTTTAAAAAATATTTTTAAGTACTAGAAACCTTGAAGCATTTCCCCTCTGAAAATACTTTATGAGCTTGGCAATATAAAATGTATCTTTTATGCAAATAGATGAAATTCTTTGGTAAGGAATTTATAGATTGAGTGCAAAGAAAGTAAAAATGATAAAACAACACTCACTGGATATAAAGTATCACTAAAATTTTAAAAGCAAATTGGGTGTGGTGACACACACCTGTAATCCCAGCTATTTAGGAGGCTCAAGTGAGGCTGCAGCAAAAGAACCAAAAATTTAGGCCAGCCTGGGTAATTTAGCAAGAGCCTGTCTCAAAGTTAAGAAGAAAAAATTGTAGTTCAGCGCTTCCTCGTTCAGCTCTCCTACACATGTAGGCTCCTAAGAATCAGCAAAGGTACACAGGAAAATGCAAAGATGGCAATAATCACAGTATTAATCTCAGAGGAGACTTCAAGCATTAAGGATTAAGTAAAATTCATCTTCAGTGGCATGATAGCAAGTTGAGCAGACAGTTCCTCAGCTTTCATTCACCTTAAACTTTCTCTTGATGACTCTCATCTTCTTGGACATGTCCACGTCATTCCCATCTTCTCCCATCCCATTACTGTGACTGAACTGCCTGGGTAAAGCCGTGAAAGATCTGAGGCAAGCCACTGGCGTATTATTTCCTTTCAGCACTGGCCGTTCCCCGTACTACCCTACCCAGGAGTAGGGCTGCCCTACAAACACTGCACACATGCCATATCCCCCCACACACTTGTTTCTCTTCAAATAGTTACGCTTAGCCCTGTTCCAGCAGCTCCTTTCCTCTTCTATCTTCATTAAGAGTTGTATCTGCATCCTCACTGACACATATTCCTCCTCCCTTCCTCAGGCCAGAAGCCTGCTTGACCTCTGCCAGGAATTGGGACTCAGGGCAGTGAGCAACTGTTCAATGGCTGCTTCTCTTGGAGGCAAGTTTGTTTTCTTCCATTCATTCGATACAATTTCATGTCTTATTCTCCCTGAGACCGACTATGAAGTACGTGTCAGACTTCACAGATGAAGGCTCTGCCTTCATACTGCCTTCATATGTGAATTCACGTTGTGATAGCATCTCCGCCCTCTCACTGCCCTTCCCCATGGGCGGGGAACACACACATACAGAAATCCTTATAGGTGGTTTATCATGGTGTCATGGCTGAAGACAAGATTCTGCATACAGCCTTACAAAACGTACCATCCACACTGGGGCACTGTAAGCGGAGGAACCGTGTGGGTTCATGGTACACCAAAAGAAGAGTCACCCTCCCTTTGGCCCTATCTGGTCTGGTTGCTGACATTCTCTGTAGCCACATCTTGCAATGTGTTCTTTTCTCTGTGTCCCAGACTCAAAGGCATTCTCCGGTTACCTTTTTGAGTATATATACTTCTTAAAGTTGCTCTTGCCTGCATTTTCCCTCTACCTGAACGAAGTTATCCCGTGTTCTTCTTTACTTAATAAATTCCTCCCTATTGGTCAGTATCTGTGTTGTTGGACATAATACTTGACACCTGCCACTTAAAGGAGGAGAGGATTAATTTAGCTCATAGCTTTAGAGGTTTCAGTCAACGATCAGCTGGCACCAAGGCAGAAATATGGCAGAAGGGTGTAGTGGAGGAAAGGCACCCACTTCATGGTACCTAGCAAGCAGAGCACAGGGTAAGAGCACCAGACAGGAAGGGGCCGGGAAGCAGACAGAGGCTTCGGGGTCACACTCCCATCCCATCCAGTGCCTGCAAAACACTTGGGACCTCTCAAGCTGGTCAATTTGACAATCAACATTGACTGTCATGAGATTAGTCACCTTTCCGATTTTTCTTGGTTGTAACTTTTTTTTAAATTTTCATTTAAAGAGAAAAAAAAGCAAAACAGAAAAAAGGGGTACAAATAATACAGAATTTCAAAAACATAAACACTAAGAAATCACTAGTTGATAAACTACATACTGTGCTCTTAGAAATAGTTGTTCAGGTTATAAAATTAAAGCATACAAAGTGGACATTCAAACAGTGAGACTGTGAACAGTCCTGTTCAACGATTCAACAAAAACTTAGTAATATGACTATCTATCTTACACACTTAAACATATATGCAGTTATACCCTTTAAAGCACTTTCTTTTCCTCTCTTTTTTATAATAGCAATTACACATTTTGGGTTTTATTACTCCTACAGTTCTTATTACTTTTTACACTAGACACACAATGTGATATTTATAAATACGATTCTTATTTATTTCACTTATGAGGTTGGTCTCAAGTTGCCTCCATTTCCCTATGAAGGCCTCAAGGTCATCCTTTTTAAAAGCTGAGTAATATTCCATTGTATAAAAATACCACATCTTTTTCATCCACTCTGCAGTTGATGGGCATTTTGGTTTCCAAGATCTTCAAGGAACCCTTCTCAGACTTTCCTGACTAGATCAATTCTCTTATTCTCAAAGCACCACACTTTATCATATTTAGATAATTCTTGCATTAATATCTGTCCCCCACTAGAGTGAGGCTTACTGTAAATAAGAAATTTTCTAAGATTTATTTCTCTGTCACTCAGACACACAGTGAAAGCTAAATAAATATTTGTTAGATGAATTAATTTAAATGAGAAAAATTAAAATCAAGTTTACTGCATATCTGAAAGTATTATGGTGAAATTAATTCTAGTATAGGTCATTTAATTTTTGCCTAAAATAAATAATACATCTTAAATTTATCATTGAAAGTATTCAGAATTTGAATTTCTCATTTTTATATGTTATACAAAAACTTAAAATTCCTATATTCATTACATTTGTTGAAAAAATTATTGAAGGCTTTTTCCTTACATAACATGCCTTTTAATTACATAGGGTTAGTTCACAGATCAAATGTGGTTCCCATTTATATTGATTCCTTATTCTTTTTTCCTAAGGGAACTGTATAATTAGAAAAACTTATTTATGCTTTTAATTTTAGATATGCCAATTTTAAAGTCAGATTATATATGGCTATGTGTAAAATAGTTCAAACAGTAAAATGCATTTTTTTAAAAAAAGTTTACTTTCTAAGTAGCAATTTTGATCACAAATTAAAACAGTGTACAGATACATTTATTAAATTAACAATTTAAATTTAAATTGATCTGAAGTTGATCAATACTAATGGAAAGGTTGTGAGGAGAAAACAGAAGCAGCAGTATGAGCTTTCAAGATACCAAAAGGGGCCTGGCAGACAGGTGACTGAGGGAGGAAGAGCGTGACATCATTCTGGATTCTGTTGCTCATTTGTCTTGGTTCTGCTGCCTTATTTTAACAAATATACTCAGGCTTACTAGTAACTTCATGAGATAATCCATACTGATTTTACTTCATCGTAATTTAAAGGAGATTAAATTATTCTGTGTAGTTAAAGTGGAATTAAGTATCTTATGGATGCTGTACTAATTAGAGTCAATTGATGGCCTACTTTTTCTGACCTAAAAAGGTAAATGAGGGAAGGAACTGTCTACACTTTCAGAGAATTTCATTGTCATTGCTATTTGTTTTCACATGGCACTTTTGTAGAATCTTTATAATGAAATGTGTAGTATTGAATTAATCAATTTTCTGAGGAAGAATTAATCTCCTCCCAAAGGACAAAAGACTTGGTAAATCAAATCTAACGGGTCAGATCTCTCTTCCTACTCCAGTTAGAACTGGTAAAGTTTTATAACAAATGCTTTAAACAAAAGATTGGATCTGTGGATTAGGAATACACACATAAGGCATTAGCTTAAAAAAACTATTACAACATTTCTTATAAGACTTGTCTTAAAGTCTCCAGTTTCTATTCCAGGCCAAAATAAGACAAAAAACCTCAACACATTATCCTTTAATATTTTATTTAATTATGTAGATTTTTCCACAGATTGTATGATGTTTACTCTCTAATATAAATGTATATGTATCCAGACATGTTTTTATTATAATTTATTAATATACAGTGATTAATGGAGGCCTCACTTTGGTGGTTTCAGGCTAAGAACAAATGGGGTGATTTGTATAAAACCAAAGTAGGTCAAAGAGTACCGAGGCACAGCAAAGGGGAAGTCCCGAAGTTTACTCACATTGTCTTGCCTCTGGTGGAGTTCGCCTTCATTGTTACTGTCTAAGCCTGTCTTCCTGTGAATGAAAGAAATACTCGAATTGCAGAAAAGTCTCAGGAATATTATAAATAACTGTTTAGAACAATATGTTATCGTCAGTTATTGGAAGGCGAGTAGGAGCAGCAGAGGGGAGAACAGAATACGGTTGGATTTACTGCTAAATGAATCCCACAAAGGTGTATTGTAGGGAGTGCGGTGTGGGTCTCTGTGGGATAGGGACTAGCACTTCAAATTGTACCCATCTGTTTTGCTTTGTTTTTCTTTAAATGAATATAGACCTTGTAGAAGTAACTGTGTTGTGAAATGAAGGAGCTCTTCCAGGTTTAGAAACCCATGACATGTTGTGAAGATATGCAATTGAACAAACATTTCAAGCAAATTTAGTGTTCGGTAGAATAGCAGCTATCACATTTCTGTGAAACATCATTTTCTTCCTGCTTGACTATGATGAAATAGTACTGTTAGCATCTAGCAGTGTACTGCCAGCAGGCTTCAAGGGTCCTAGACTATTGTTTATATCTCAAAGTTAAAATGAAATGGCTTCCTTCAGCTGGGTACATGTTAAAAAATTATCTATAAATTTTATATATGTAAAGTGATAAGTAGTTATATAAATTTTGGAAAATTTCATATTGAACTTGATGTTTCCTTAAATACAGTGTAGAGATATCTCTTAGATTATGTTATCTCATGGAGCAGAAGATTTGTTCTGGGCTAAATTTCCTTTCTTAGGTAACCACCCCGATCCTTTTTAAGGGTAAGAGACCCATGAGAACACTTAGCCTTTTAGAGCTCAGTTTGCTGAAATTATTTTCTGTCCTCATATTTGTCAAAAACCTCTGACAACTTGAAAGTCATCATATGAGCAAAGTCCAGTTGCCTAGATTGTTTGATGATTTTGGACAAGTGTGAATTAGGATTTCCTGTAATTTTCTTCCTCTTCTGGGGCTGTACTGCCTCTATCTCTGAGCAATTATACTCCTGGAAAAAAAACAAAGCAAAGCCTCTGGATTTAAATTACTTCTACTTCTGTGCCAAAAGAAACTTTCCTTCTGTTTTGTATTACCAATTTTTGAGAGTGAGGCGGAGAGACAGAGACAGAGAGTATCATGGTTAGGAGAGAATGTTGGCTTTTTAGGAGAAGAAATTTTTCTGAACTGAACACTTGCTACTTTTTCTCTACTTCATTCAGTGATAGCCATTCCCTGCGTTTTTCCAGAATCCATGTGATAAAATGCATTGCCCTGAAGAGAAACTCACAGTTTAGAATCCATTGCTGAATTCTTTGTGTTTTAGAATAAAGTTTTTGAAGTGTATGTCAAAGGCAGACATGTTTTAAAAAGTAGTCACTGTGCTAATAAAACGATAACCACTTGCTAAATAAAGGGGATGGTCCTGCGACTGTCTTTAAATACCAAGAATGCCTACACGGGACAGCCTAGCAGTTTTGATTTGTTTTTTTCCCTTGATCAGGAAATGAGTAACTGGGTTCCAAAAGATAAGAGAAATATGAACTTCTGAGCAGAGGCTGATTCTTGAATAAATGTAACCTCACTTTAGAAACCATACTTGGGTTTGGGTATTGTTGACTGTATTAGTCAGGAATGTATTTGACTGCAAATGATGGAAGACCCTACTAAGAGCAGATAGGCGTTTCCATCTGTAAGAAAGGACATCTTTTCACAGGCAGTCCAGGGCTGGTGTTGATGCTCAACTGTTTTAATAATGACCCTTTTCTGTCTTTAGAATGTGATTTTCGTCCTGTAGGTCACAGAGTGGCTGTTGTACCCTTCTGGAATCAGCATATCCATTATCTATTGATGCGTAACAAATTACCCCCAAAACGTATCAGCTTAAAACAATAGAGATTCATTACTCACATAGTTTCTGAGGGTTGGAAAGCTAGGAGTGGTTTAGCTGGGAGCTTTTGGCTTAGGGTCCCTCAGGAGATTGCAGCCCTTGAAGGTGTGGCTGAGTTAGAGATCTGCTTCCAGACTAACTCCCTTGATTGTTAGCCGGAGGGTTCAATTCCTCTCCATGTGGTTTGTACCTTATGGTACAAACCTCTTCACAGGGCTCACAGAGTAAGTTTTCCCCAGAACAAATGATACAGAGAGAGACAGAGACAGAGAGACAGAGAAAGAGAAAAGAGAAGAGAGAGAGAGAGACAGGTGCAGAGAGAGAAAGGGAGAGAGAGAGGAGAGAGAGAGAAAGGACAGAGAGAGAGAAGAGAGGGAGACAGAAAGAGAGAGAAAGAAAGAGAGAGGGAGAAAGGGACAGAAAACAGAGAGAGAGACAGACAGGCCTCAGCATGCAAGGGAGACTATGGAGATAACAAGACAGAAGCTGCTTATAATCTAATTTTGGAAATGAGATACTATCTATGCTGTGTTCTGTCACATAACCCAGATCTAGAAGGAGAAAAGCACAAGATTATATAATAAATATAGAAGGGAACAGCACGAGAATGTAAATATCAGGAGGTTTATAAAACATAAATATAGGAGCAAACAGCACAAGAATGCGAATATCAGGGTACATCTTAGAGGCATTTTACTACGTATCACAAATAAGTTCCAGAGTAAGAAGGAGAGGAAAGACGCAGTGCGTGCCAACTTCTGTTTGTATCTCACTGACCATAACCCAGTATCATGGCCTCTCAAGGGATATTGAGAGATCGAATATTTAACTCTTTCAGCCTCTCCAGGCAAGAGAAAGGAGTTGGGAGTGGGCTTTGGGCTAGCCTGATGTCCCTGGTCTGCCACCAGTAGGGCACTGCATGATGATGGCCACTTTTAACTTGCTTGTATTATTTATTCTTAGAGTTAATTGTTAGCTTTCTAGGAAGAGATTTAATCAATAAGGGTGGATAAAAAGCACCCCCCAAATTATTCATAAATATAATGATTCTTCTAGTTGTTGCATAAACAAAACTCTCACTAGTACTTAGCAACCAGAAAATATCTCAAGTTTACTAACTGATGAACCATCATGGAATTTCTTGTGAGAGAATATTTGCTTATTATCTTTTTCCTCTGTGCTCTTTTACCTTTCTTTGCATAAAATATTTTGGTCATAAAATTTCTGAAATTGTATCCAAATGTCTGTTTTCAGAGAAATTCTTCCAAACAACAATGTATTGATTGTCTGCCATATACTAGGTGCAATTACCGTGGTGTTTACATTTTTGGAAGATCTGACATAATCTCTACCACCCACTACTTCATTTGATCATTTCCTTTGTAAACATTACTAGATTTTTGAGAATTGTTGTTTTCTACTTAATCTCAGTAGTTAATACCAAATTACATTTCTGAAAAATACCATACAATTTGAAAACATGAGAGTAGTAGCTAAACTTAAACTAGGGGGCTTCGGCGGCCCAGAGAGGGAGACACCAGTGTCTCCTGAGACCCGCGCCGTGCTGGGACCTGGGGCACCAGGAAAGGAAGCAACTACTCCCCTCCCTGGAGAGTGGCTGTGAGAGCCCCACCACCACCATTAGCAAGTGGGAGCCAGTGATCTGGACTCTTCTGAGAGGCTGACTATGTGGTTTTGTATGAGCTCCCGATATGCAAAGATAAGGACAACCATTTGGAAGAAAACAAGAGACAATATGATAGATAGTGAAGGTCTCTGGTTGTCTGGCTTTGAAATTTATGCTTTCTTATGTCCCGTTCTGTTGTTTTGTTGTGTTTAATTTTACGCCCTTTTAAAATAAAATTCAAAAAATTTTTAAATTAGGTGTTATGAACAAAATTTCAAACAAATGTGTAAAAAAGTTCACTTGCATAGTAACAGAAAAAATGTTAAGGGAAAACTGTTTTGCCCATTAGAATACCTCCTGTTGATAGTAAAGATAGATTGTGATGTTACAAAGTGTGCTTTCTCAGACACTGCTTATGGGAACATAAACTGATGTAACATCCTGATTATTCTTATCTTTTTTATTTAATAATCCCACTTAAAACAAAAATGATAATTCAGTAGCTCTGTAAAAGAATGTTTTAGCTGTATTTTAAAGGGTTGTTAAAAATCATATCAGAAAACTTTAGAACTGAGTTTCAACTTTATGCCACTCTTTTCTACTAAACAGAAAATTAATGAACAAGTTGTTCCTTTCTTCCTCTTAGTGGTGCTGGGGGTTAAATCAGGGAATTTGTGCAGACTAAGCATGCCCTTTATTACTGAACTTTTAAAAAAATATTGCTAAGATTTATTTAATTATGTTTCAGTAAGTCTAAACTTCGAGAGTTAGTGTTCTATATTTAAGCAAACTTGTTGTTTATCATTGATATGAATAATTAACACAAAATTAAATTGGCAGAAACTTAGAACTATGGAGAGACGAGATGGCGGACTGGTAGGTAGCAGGAGAGAGACCCTCTCTGAGAGAGACAGCTCAAATGCCAGAATAAAACACCCTGGAGAGACCCAAACAGAGAGAGATAGACTCTCACAACGCAGAAAGAAACTAAAGCGCAAAAACCCGCTCGAATAAGAGATCCTGGGGCTACTATTAGTGAAGATAAGATCAGCAAGCACAGCACCCTCCTCGAGACGCCTGAATTCCGCCCGACCTGAACAAGCGATCTGCACCAAAGCGACTGGCTTGAGCCGCCGGAGCCCGGAGCTGAAGAGCCCGGCGCTCAGCTCGCCGGGACTGGCACTGCACACGACCCACCCAGAGGCACCGTGAATTCCCACCTCAGCCGCACTGAAGTCGGAGGTCGGGCAGTCCAGCAGTTCTCAGGGACACGGTGAGTGATGAGAATAAGACCCTCCCACGGGAAAGGGGAAACCGACTGGACGACATGTTGGATTTGGGCAGGACAGCCCTAACTCTATAAGGAAGTGGCTTCAGCTGGTTAGTCCCCTCATCGAGCGGATTGGTGGAATCTGCTTGAAATAGGCCACGCCCCTGGCGGGGACCCAGTTACTTCCCTGAGATCAGTGCACACTGATGCAGTGAAGGCCTGCAAAGGTTGACTGGCCCAGAAGGGAGGAGCTAGCGCACACTGCCCGTGGGTGAACTCT